>SKCR01052753.1:0-72051 GCA_019454045.1 Zanthoxylum bungeanum
GCTCGCATGGCAGAAGATGAAAATGTTATGCTCACAATCATCAGATTCTTTGCTGTGAACCACACTACTAAGGATTTGGTGGAAGAAAAGCATGATTTGAACTTAATTAGTGATTTGAGGTTGAGTACTATTGACAATAACAATGTGAAATATATTAAGCACAGTGTTCAAGAGGGAGCAGACACATTACATGTGATTAATTCCGTTGCCAATGATTTTGATCTCATATTAGTTGGAAAAAGACATGATAGTGATTCGCCTGTGTTGTCAGGATTAGTAGAGTGGAGTGAAATTGAAGAACTGGGTGTGATTGGTGACGTATTGGCTTCTTCAGATTTTAAGAGCAGTGCATCAGTTATGGTGATGCAGCAGCAAGCTTCGGTTGTTGAAGAAATGGTCAGCGAAAGCCCGAAATATATTTCGAAATGATTGATTTAATGATTTGTTATCTTAAAGATATAAGATTGTGTTAATCATTCCACTGAAAGGTGCAAATGTTTAAGAAAAATATATTAAATTTGTGGGTGGGTTTCACGTGCTTAAAAAGAAAATAATAAAAAATTAGGATTCACTATTTGCACAGTAAATCTCATGTCTATAAATAGATGATTCCTTTCATTATTTTCTCCATCTTATTCTCAACCAAATCCTCTGTATTCTAAGAGAGAAAATATAATTTATTCTTAAGAGTTTGAGAGAGAGTTGTAGTTCTTCTATTTCTAAGAGAATGTGAGATTATTCACCCATTGTGTTTCGAAAGAGGTTGTAAAATTCTTTCCAATATAGTGAAATCCTTCTACATTTGCCTGTGGATGTTTCCCTCACATTGAAGATTTTACCACGTTAAATCTGTGTCTCGTTGTTTTATTTTATTGTTAATATTTATGGTAGGCTAAGCCTCCTAATTATTGTTGTACTGTTATATGGTAGGCAAAGTATAGGAGCGAATCAGGGTTTACCGCTATGCCTATGATGCTCGGCGACCAAGGCATTGTTGGGCTCGCAGCCCGTAGAGAGTACGGAGTAGCCCGCGGGGGACTAAACCAGAGAATAAAGGAGTCGTCACTCAGTGTGAACTAGGAAAAGATTTAAGGCCGCACTCACCCCTCGCAAGGGAAGACCTCAAACCGTTGGGTTCAGAATGGTCTCCTACTTATGTCAGTATAATGGACGGGTTCACACAATGATATAGCCAAGTCTTATGCAGTTCATGCAAGATAATTCAAATAAACACACAAATTTGCACACCCACAAACATTAATATGAATAAAAGCAAATTAAATTAAGAAATACAAGGTACGATAACAAGAATCATAATAATCAAAAGTAAATAAAACGTCAATAAATAGATAGTGAATAAAGAAGAGGGGTTAGTCACGCATATATGGGTGTTTCCCAAGTGGTACGTGGAGTTGTATCCCAAGTACAGACCGCACTACTGTCCATTCGGATTCGGCTACGGAATTTATGTATGGGTTTCCATCCGATATACCACAAGGGATCACCATACGTAAACATTAATGCAATGTAAACATACGTAAAAAAGCGAAATAATAAAATAACAGTAAAAGTAAATAGACAAAAAACTAAATAGCAAAATAAATGCGAAATAAAATAACGATAAATAAATAAAAAGGATAAATAACAGAATAAAATAACGATAAATATGCAAAACTATAAATAACAAAATAAAATGTGACCAGAAATTTGGCCGTCTTTATTGTAAGACTTCTCATACCCGGCTAGACATATTTCATCTCCAGTCAGGCATGCCGTGTCCGGAATTATAAAAATAAATAGGGTAAAGGGTGCCCTCAAGTCTTACCTTTTAAGTTGCTTCTCGGAAGTGCGTTAGGTCGTCGCCGGAAGGATTGAAGCTAGTTTGATGTTTGTTGTTTCTGGTTCGCTGTTTCACTCGCTGTTTTGCTGTTTATTATTTGTTTTTTGTTGTTTCTGTCTGCTATTTTTGGTGATTTCATGCTGCTGTTTTGGTTGTTTTTCTTACTGTTTTGGCTGGCTGTTTTCACTATTTTGGCTGGCTGTTTTCACGGTTTTTTCTTGCTGTTTTTGGCTCACTGTTTTTGCGGTTTTGGTCACTATTTTTGTTGGTTTAAGGGCTGCGATTTTCATGGTTTATGGGATGTGTCTTCACGGTTTATGGGGTGCTGTTTTGGGGTTATTTTTGGTGATATGAGGCTGCTGTTTTGGGGTTATTTTCATTGATATAGGGCTGCTTTGTTCTTGATTCTTTGTTGAGTTTTGGTGGCTGGTTTGGTCGTTGTTTGTTTGTTTTTTTGGTGCTTTTTACTCACGGCTTTTGCTAATGAATTTGGCTTGGTTTTGTTGTTCGGTTGTTGTTCGTTTTTTTGTTATTTTGGTTGTCGGTCAGGGTTTCTGTTTGAAGGGTGAAGAAGAGAGAAGAGAATAGTCCTTAGGGTTTCTACGTTGATTCACGTCAAGGCCTCCAAAAATGTTTTTTATTTTTTGTTTGCTATTGTCGTGTGTGTTCAAGGTGTGTGTTTGTCGTGTGAAGCCTTGAAAGAGCCTCCTCTCAAGTTTGGTGATTGCTCCTTTTTATAATGCTTCAAAGGATCTCCAAAACATGAAAATAAATCACATTGATTTGAGGGAATATCTTATTTTGGTGACGATCTCACTAAATTAGAAAGTGATTTGCATGAGATTTCATATCTTATTAATATTGAAAGGTGTTGATGAGGGGATTTGAGCATGTGTTTTACATGGGATTTCAAATCTTGTTAAATTTGAAAGTGATTTGAGGGGATTTGCACATGTGAATTGCATGTGATTTTCTTATTTTGGAAGGTTTGGGCGTGGGGATGCATGGGCTTGGTGTAATGGGCGTGTATGGCATGGGTTGCAGGGTAATGGGCCGTGTGGATGAGTTGTATGGGCTTTCATGGGTTGTAGGGGTTTTGGGCTGAGGCTAAGGTTTGAAACAGAAACTGACTGAGCGAATCCGAGGCTTGCTAGTGAGTCTGAATCCATTGAGGTGCTAATTTTGGAGTTTTTCCTTCCGGAATTCGTTTCCCGCGACTTCCATAACTTTTCAGGTAGTGCCTCCATACGAGGCTCATCATTGGGCTTATGCAAAAATGCAGTGTCTACAATCGCCCCCACTTTGATGGGGCTTGTGCAGTGTGTGATAGTGACAATCCTATCAAAGTCATGCATGTATTTTTTCTTACCTGGTTCGTCGGCCATTGCCGGACTTACCTGTTATTTCGCTTTGATCTCTGAGTTGGTTGGTGGCGAGGTGCTTCGACTCCTGGGCTTCATTCCCGAACCACCAGGTGTGAGATTGTTCATTCCCGAACCGTTCCTAGTGTGAGATGGTTCATTCCTGAACCGTTCCTGGTGTGAGATGGTTCATTCCCGAACCGTTCCTAGTGTGAGATGGTTCATCTCTGGGATTGTTCCCGAACTGAATTGAGTGATGGCGAGGTGCTTCGACCTATGGTCTTGTCCCGAACCACGAGTGTGAGACGCTTCGATCTCTGGATTTTTTCCCGAACTGAGTTGAGTTGATGGCGAGGTGGTTTTTGACCTATGAGTCTTGTTCCCGAACCATTGAGTGTGAGACGTTTCGATCTCTGGGATTTATTCTCGAACTAAGTTGAGTTGATGGCGAGGTGCTTTGACCTCTGGGTCTTGTTCCCGAACCACCGAGTGTGAGATGCTTCGATCTCTGGGATTTGTTCCCGAACTGTGTTGAGTTGATGGCAAGGTGCTTCGACCTCTGGGTCTTGTCCCGAACCATCGAGTGTGAGATGCTTCAATCTCTGGGATTTATTCCCGAATTGAGTTGATTTGATGGCGAGGTGCTTCGACCTCTGGGTCTTGTTCCCAAACCACCGAGTGTAGAAACTTCGATCGTTGGGATTTGTTCTCGAACTGAATTGAGTTGATGGCGAGGTGCATCGACCTCTGGGTCTTGTTCCCGACCACATAGTGTGAACGCTTCGTGTTGGATAATTATGACCCATATCATCACTATTTTGTAAAGAACATGGTGTTCTTGTATAAAATTAACTATGTGACAAAGGAAATTGCTCTTTTAATTTGTGTAATTGGATTACTTGGATAAATAAATGATAAAAGTCCATTGATTAGTACCATTAATAAGATATGAGACAATTTTAATCCACGTAAGGTTTAATCATTAAATATACCATAGTCGTAGTATTATCGAGACTGGACATCGATAATGCGGAATAGGCTATATTACGCTTGTGCGCGTTATGAAAGCTTAACGATATAGTTCTCATATATTTGGGTATTGGATACTCATGCAAGTGTGATATGAGGTTCTGTTTGCCGATGGTACGGGAACAACTTTACTCTGGATAGACCATCGGAATCCCATCGGTAGTATGACTATGTGTATATGGATATCCGAACCAGGGTAGGTGTTGGATAATTATGACCCATAGCGTCACTATTTGTACAGATCATGGTGTTGTTGTACAAATTAACTATGTGACAAGGAGATTGCACTCTTATCATTTGTGATTAGATCACCTAGATGTATAAATGATGAGAGGTCCCTATGATTTGTTCCTGGACGGAGAATGATATGAGACAGTATCAGTCCACGAAGGATAAATCATTAAATATCCCTAGTCAGAGTATTATCGAGATTGGACATCGATAAATACGTAAAAGACTAGTATTGCACTTGTGCGCGTTGTGAGGGCACAACAGCATAGTTCTCATATATTTGGGTATTGGATACTCATGCAAGTGTAATAGGAGTTTGTGTTTCACCGATGGTACGGGAAACAGCTTCGCTCTGGATAGACCCCCTCGGAATCTCATTGGTAGTATGATGTGTCTATGGGAGTCCGACATCAGGGTAGGTGTATTTGGTCTTAACTTGAGACTTGCACCGCTAATGCTTACGACAATCGATATACTTGAGTTGAGGTCGTCCAGGGGTGTAACAGGTCATGTGTACGCCGATACTGGGTATATTGAGAATCATAGAGTATTGGGTGTGATGTCAAGACGGAAGTATCACTCCAGTCATAGTGGAGATGATGTCACGATGGATACGGTATTAGTGCTCTTAAGTGCTGCGCGGCCAATCGCGATATTATGACTAGGTCATGTATATCCGATTATAGAGACTAGTTACCAGACATCCGACATGTGCTTCGTACGGGGCAGACACAGCTCCAGCCCCAGGCCTAGCACGTGACTATCCGATACTGGATCGATATACACTATACGCTGTATACTACGCCTGATATAGATCGCTTATTCCTGTAAGCATGTTTCTGGAGAATTGGGTAGGCATGGCGCTTTGCTAGAGGCCAACCTTGTCTTGTGAATCGGTGTAAACGTAGTACTTGGTACGTACGTGTTCGGATAGTCCGACGACCGTATTTACTGCCAACATATCCGAGGATCTCATGGGTCGCGTCCCAATGATACACCGATGATGTATGACTCGCACTTTAATTAATCTGGGATTAATTCGATGAGAGAGAAAATTAATCTGGGATTAATTACGGAGATATTTTATCTGGGATAAAATATCGTCTAAAGAGAGAAAACGATTAATTTGGAATTAATCGGTAAAGTTAATATATTCAATATATTAAACGAAATTGGATTTCGACGCGGAATTGAAATTGGATTTTAATTCGGGCGAACGAATTAATTTAGAATTAATTCGTTAGCGACGTGAATAATGAATTCGCTAGGCGTGATCGTTTAATTACGACGCAAC
Source organism: Zanthoxylum bungeanum (assembly GCA_019454045.1). Taxonomy (NCBI): domain Eukaryota; kingdom Viridiplantae; phylum Streptophyta; class Magnoliopsida; order Sapindales; family Rutaceae; genus Zanthoxylum; species Zanthoxylum bungeanum. The sequence continues at coordinate 5,756 of SKCR01052753.1, forward strand.
GGAAAATTCGCTAATTAGGAATTAGCGAACCCGAGCCCGAAAGTGATTGCGAGCGCATTCGCATTTCGAATTCGAGTGCGGCAATGCAAGTCACATCAAGCGTCAAATCATTCGTCACATCAAACGTCACTTTGAGTGATGTGATTGATTGATGTGATTGATTGATTGAAAGCCTACATGTCACTTTAATAAAGTGAAATGAATAGTTGATGGTTTTAGGTGAAATAGTGTAAGTTGGTGAGACATTTACCTTTTGATTATTTAATATATATTATTTGGTAATTGTTTTAATATATTTTCATGGAAAATATATAAAGCATTTTGGAAAATGCTTTGACCAACTTTAATACACAATTTCTCTCCTCCATTTCTCTCACACACATCTCACGCCCAAGGGGCTGTCTCTTGCTCCCTGTTCTGCCTCAAATTGGCGTGAATGGGGAAGCAAATTTGTGGGTTTTGAGCCAAAATCCAAGCGAGCTAGCACTCCCGAGAGACATACGAAGGTGTTAGGGACACTCACCCACGAGCCGGGAATCGTTTGACGCAAATTCGAGGCTCAAATTCATGAAACAAAACTGAAAACAGTGGCCAGAAAATCTGCACTGCAGTGGCATAATTTGGATGGCTAAAATCAAGTTTTGTTCTTCATCAAATCGTCTCAACCGATCAATGTAAGTATTCCGCAACTTCTTTGATATGTATTTCACACTTCTTCATGCTTGTTTGATGATCTTGGGACCTAGAATAAAACCAACAGTAGGTGTATTTGGTCTTAACCTGAGACTTGCATCACTAATACTTGCGACAATCAGTATACTTTGGTTTTGGTCGTCCGGGGATTTAACAGGTTCTGTGTACGCCTCTTCTGGGTATACTGAGAATCGTAGTGTGTTGGGTGTGATATCAAGATGGCAGTATCACTTCAGACATATGGAGATGATGATCACGCAGGGATACAGAACTAGTACTCATAAATGCTATAGCTATCGGGATAGTATGACTAGGTCATGATTATCCGATTAAAGAGACTAGTTGCTAGTGATCCGATATATGCTTCGAACGGGGCAGACACAATTCCAGCCCTAAACCTAGCATGTGACATCTGATACTGGATCGTAATACGTAATATAATGTATACTACGTCTGATACAGATTATATATATTCCATGTTGAATATATTTCTGGAGAATTGGGTAGGCATGGTGTTTTGCTAGAAGCCAACCATGTCTTGTAAATCGGTAAGAACGTGGTACCGGGTACGCACATGTTCGGATAGTCCGATGATCGTATTTACTGCCAACATATCCAGGAATCTCTTGGGTCGCTTCCCAAAGATTCACCGATGACATTTGACTCGAACAGAATTAATTTGGGATTAATTATGAGAAAGAAAATTAATCTGGGATTAATTACAGTAAGAATTAATCTGGGATTAATTATCAGAGAAAGAATTAATCTGAGATTAATTGCGTCGAGAATTTATCTGGGATTAAATTCGTCGAGAGGAGATAACGCAATTAATTTGAAATTAATCGGCAAAGTAAATTTAATAGTGAAATTAGATTTTACAATTTAATTTAATTAATTGGGCTAAAATAATATATTAGATATATTAATTGAAATTGGATTTCAATGCGGAATTAAATTGGATTTTAATTCTAGCGAACGAATTAATTTAGAATTAATTCGCAATCGACTTCCGTAATAATTTTACTGGGTATTATTATTTAATTAAATTAGATTTAATTACGAAGCGACGAAAAATTCGTTTAGTCGGTTTAAACTAACCGGGCCCAAAGTGTGTTGTGTAAGCCAACTAAATTTGGAATTTAATGGGTGGGACCCATGACTTACATCAATTGTCACTATTTGTGATGTAAGTAGATGGAATAGTAAATTTGGCATTTACTTCCAAAACCTACCAAGTCAACACACACCAAATTTTGTATATGTTTTGTTTTTGAAAACAAAGTGTGAACTGTTCACTCTCTCCCTCACATCTCTCTCTTGGCCGAATACATGCTCCTTGGAGGAGAAAATTTTTCTTTCAATTTTGATCAAAGCTAGCACTTTGGGAGTCAACTAAGGTGATAGGGAAACTCACCCTTGAGTTTGGAATTCAAATCAAAGGCTTGGAGCTTCCAACAAAGAAGAAAAAGTCTTGAACTTCATCAGATCAAAGTGAGTATTTCCGTAACTTTCTTTGATTTATTCACACACAAATCACCTTAGAGATCCTTGACATGTTCTAGGAACACTTAACAATGGTATCAGAGAAGTTTCTAAGCATGATTTGATTATAGAGTTCTTAAACTTTAATTTGGGTATTTTTGCTTGGAGCATGAAAATGCAAAATTGGATGTTTGGTTGATGTTAGATGATGATAACTTAGAGTTGTGCATCATAGGATTGTGAAAAATTGATTGGATCAAAGTTTCCCTAAAATCCTTATGTTGGCCGAATGTAACCCTAGATGAACTCATGGTGGAATTTTGGAAATTTGACAATTGGATGTGTTAAATAGCATGATTAAATATTGAATGTTGATTTAATTGAATTGAAATCAAATTGAATGATTTTTATTGCTATTGTCGTGAGATATTAAGCATGTTGGAAAGATTGATTTTGATTAATTTGTGTTGGACATAAATTAAAATGTCAGGCATGATTAATTAGATTAATTATATTTTAGAAATACTAGATTAATTAATTAATTGTGTTAATTACACTTGAAATGGATTAATATGTAATTTGGAATGATATATTAATCTAATTTTTTTGTATTTGGTCTAATGGGCTTGGTTGGGTCAAATTTTGGTCTTAAATCATATTTGGGCCTAAACCATTTCCATAAAGTCCAAAAAAAAAAAATATGACATTGGGCCTTCAATAATTTAATTGGGCCTAATGGGCCTAAATAGATTTTATGGCATAGGGTGATTCCTAACTTAGGCCTTGGCATTTTGGGTTTGATCCATAATGGCCAAAACCCATGCCTAAAAAATTTAATTGAAAGCTCATTGGACTTTAATTGAATAGTATTGGATGCTAATTGGGCATTTGAGACCCAATTGGATTGGATTTGGAATCCAAGTCTAAAAGACACTATTAAAAGTGTAATTATTTAATTTGGAATTAAATATGAATTAGTATTGGATACAATTTAAATTGGATTTAAAATTTTAGTTCGATATAATTCAAGAATACTTACTTTGAGTATTTATTCTTAAACGAGTTTGACTTGCGCAAATCAAATCGTTGTTTGAACATTGGATGGTCATTAAATCAAAGATTAATTAATTGGATTAGATTGATTGATAACATGCTTTGTGTGAATACTTCGATGTATTGTATGAATAATGTATATCAGATGGATATTAGAAGAGTGATGGCAATTTTGGAAATTATTGTAATAAATTTAGAATTTATTTAAATTGGACCTGCGTGTCCAGCCTATTATCTCTATTCTCTTTGTATTCTTCTCACAAATTCCCCTCAATGCCAATGAGGTTTCTTTTAGTATTATGTAATTGGGTAGAAGTATGAATAGTGCTAGCAGGAGAGAGGAAAGAGATAGATTTGTTCTAGGAACAAATTTGTTATATATACATCCGCATATCATTATTAAATTTTATCGCGCCTTATTATGCTTTTAGAATGCATGTTTAAGGGTGTATGATGAGACCTAATTAAAGATAATAAATTGGTTGCCAATTTACGCGAAAAACCCTCATTCAATATTAAGTGTTTTTCCTTCCATTGAGTGGTTCTCTCTCAAGATCCAAGATTGGCATTCGTTTGTTGGCCAAAGTCAAGACCTTTGTCCATCGCGAATGTGTTTGAACCGCGAAAGCTTTGTTCCATATCGTATGTCTTGGGCGGTTGTGACTTGTTGGCCAAAGTCAATGTCACTTCTAGTTCATCGACTTCGATTACGAAGCTTTCTCACTGTCAATGGGTCACGCTTAACTAGAATCATTAAGCTTGTTGAGCCAAAGCCAAGGCTTAGTTGATCTAGAGGAAAAGGTTAGGAAATATAATGGATATATTTACATATATTGGATATATGTTTCGGACTTGGAGGTCCACCTACTGGATCTAGGAATTGGATGGGATCTAATTGATCTTAGAGATATACCTAGTTAAGTTTCATACAGCTTGTTGGCCAAAGTCAAGGTTGTGTGTTATTTAACGGGATCCTAGCCCACTAGGAAACTAGGTTTCCCGAGTACTCCACAGAGTGTTAGAGGCTCGCCGAAAAAATAGTGTGAGGCAATTATTAAATTTGTAATTTCATTTAGATACTTGCCAATACGCGCTCATTTTATTTTTTCGTCATTAAAATATAAATATATTAGTTGGACTAATATTCAATTGTTGTTTTAATTGAACAGTTGCATTGTATTCAAACTAAATCATTTGTAGTTGGTTATATAGTTGGACTATAGTAATCAATACATTTGAAAGTAACCAATCAAATTGTAGTTAATTATATAGTTAGACTATAGTAATCATTACATTAGATTGTACCCGAAATCGTTGATTGGATAGTTGGACTATAGCAATCAAGATGACCTGAAAGATTAGCGTCAAAGGACATAATCCTGGGTGAAAATGTCTTTAACGGCTTTAATTTTCCAGATTGGGAAAAAAATCTCAGGATAGTCCTGGGAGCTGAGAAGTTACTCTATTTGATAGAGAAACCTCTCGGGCCTGAGCCCGGAGTTGAGCAAATAGTAGAGCATGAGCTTTGGAAGAATCATCGTGATGATAACTTTAGTGCTCAATCCGTTATGCTTGCTGCAATGACTCTTTAATTTCGTCGTCAGAACTAAGGACTAGATCTTATACCATGATGTTGAAATTAAAGGATCTTCATATATCTATTCTTAAATCTTAGAAGTACGAATTGTAAAAGAAGCTCTTTCGCTCGTGTATGTCAGAGGGTACATCTGTCGAGCACTAGGTGTCGCAGATGATTGCTGACATCGAACAACTAGGTTAGCTGAGCATTACCTACGAGGCCGAGACTTATATAGATTTGATCTTACAGTCTTTGCCCAATTGCTGGGCGGGCTCATCATGAACCAAAAGAGAAAAACTCTTGGAGATTTAATGGCTATGCTCAAGGAGGCAGAGCTAGAGCTTCTAAAAGGGCAAGAAACGCAAGGCGCATTTTACTTCGACATCCCAGAAGGCCAAGGCTTGGCCGAAGGCTTCTGGGGGTGTGAAGAAAAAGGCAAGGCTAAATCGTCACAGTCTTCTGGGAAGACAAAGGACATATCCCAAGATGTCTGTCCAAATTGTGGCAAACGGGGTCACTGGAAGCGTGACTACCATATGGACAAGGCATACATGAAGGAAAGTGAAGGTGGGGCAAGGCTCTAGCTTCGGGTATGTTTGTTATAAATATGTCCACTAGCAGTTTTAAAAATTGGATTTTGATACTGGATGTGGAACATACATATGTACTGATGTGCAGGATCTGCTGATTAGCAGGATATTGGCTTCAGATGAGACCGACCTGCGAGTCGGAAACAGGACGAGAGTCGCTGTTTTGGCCATAGGAACCTAAGTTTTGGAACTGCCATTAGGGCATATACTTAAATTAGGAGACTGTTATAATGTACCTAGTTTGACTAAGAACATTATCTCTGTATCTAGTTTAACCCGTTGAGGGTATACCTTTATGTTCCGAAACACCAGGTGTTTTGTCTATAAAGATGATATTGAGATATACACATTAGATGTGAATAATAGTATTTATATTTCGAATATAAATGAATCTCAAACATATAACATGACAAACAAAAGGCACAAACTGAGTAAATCATATGAGACTTATTTATGGCATTGCTGTCTGTGACACATTAACAAGACTCGTATATCCACACTTTCGAAGAATGGATACTAGGACAGATTTTATCCTAATTCAAATGATGTCTACAAATCTTGTTTATTAGGCAAAGTGCCTAAAACACCTTTTAGATGGTAAAGGTGCACGAGCCACCGATCTGTTAGCCCTCGTTCATAGTGACGTAAGTGGGTCCATGTCTAGATAGGCTAGAGGTGGATATGAATACTTCGTAACCCTTACGGATGTGGCATCGCGTTATGATTATGTGTTTCTTATGAAACACGAGTCAGAAACTTTTGAGAAATTGAAAGAGTTTCGACACGAAGTAGAAAAACAGACCGGTAAAAGTATTAAAACATTACGATTGGACCATGGTGGATAATACTTAAATAAATGAGTTTCTGGATTACTTGAAAGAGTATGGTATTCTTCCACAATGGACTCCTCCCGGAACACCTCAATATGACGGTGTGACCGAACAGAGAAACTGAACTTAGTTGGACATAGTAAGGTTAATGATGAGTCGCTCTGAGCTACCAACTTCCTTCTAAGGATACACATTAAATAGTGCAATACTTATTTTGAATAAGGTTCCATGAAAATCTGTTAGACAGACTTCATATTAGATATGAACAGGAAAGAAACCGGGTTTCTCATTCCTGAAGATTTGGGAATGCTGGGCATACTATAAACGTTTGGATGATACCAAACTAGAACTCAAATCAGATAAGTGTCTATTTGTAGGTTATCCTAGGGAAACAAAAGTATATACTTATACAACTCACAAGAAAACAATGTATTTGTTGCTCTCCATGCGGTTTTCCTAAGAGGAATTCCTATATGCAATGGTAAGTGAGAGGAAAGTAAAACTCGATAAAAATTACAGTTATGATATTCCAGGCACCGATCCCTTACGGAACATGAACAGTTCATCAGGGATGAAACTGTACCATAATCTTCGAATACACAAGAACCGCGTATGTCGGAGAGAGTCCGAAAATAACTTGGGAGGTATGGGTTTCTGATCTCACCTCATGTAGATATTAGTCTTATTGAGGAAGATAGACCGACTATGTATGAGGAAGTGATACAAGGTATCGACTCATTTTATGGCAAAGTGCCATGAAGTCCGAAATGGATTCCATGTATATGAACCATGTTTGGATACTGGTTGATGTACCAGAAGGCATTGTGCTTATTGGTACTAAATGGGTCTTCAAAGAAGACAGACATGGTTGGCAACATACAAATGTACGCAGCTAGGCTTGTACAGAAGGGTATCGTCAACGACATACGTGAGTCGATTAAATATATAACAATCACCGTTGCTTCATTTTGCATTCGTTGCTTGCTGCATATTTTGATTATGAAATATATGCTGGACTCCAAAACCACTTTCCTTAACGAAAACCTTTTGGAGGATGTTTGTATGCAACATCATGACGGTTTTGTTGTGCCAAAACATGCAAAAAAGGCTTGCAAGTTAAATTAATCCATTTATGGATTGAAGTGAGCATTGCATTCTTGGAATCAGGGTTTTGATGTAATCATAATGGTATATGATTTAATTCAAAATGAAGATGATTCTTGTGTATATAAGAGGATTAGTGGGAGCACACTGACAATCATTGTCCTAAATATTGATGATGTATTGATTCTTGGCAATGACATTCCCATACTATAATCGGTGAAAGCTTGACTTTCATAAAATTCTCCATGGAATACCTGGGAGAAGCAGGCTTTATTCTGGGAATAAAGATCTACTGGGATAGATCTAGAAAGCTGCAGACACTCTCCCAGAGTTCGTACGTTTTGATATGTACGCAACCTGATGTCTCATATGCTTTGAGCATATGCAGTCACAATCAGGGCCATCCAGGTGATGGTCACTGGATTGAGTAAAGAACATCCTTGAGTATCTTGGAAGAACTAAGGATGCTTTCTGAGAATATGGAGAAATGAGAACTTGAGGTTGTTAAGAAGCGGCCGCGAGTACGCAGCGGAAAATAAAGAAGAAATTAATAAATCAAATTATGATGCCGCTATCCCTTTGCCCAAGACCTATTTGTTTTGATTATTCTACAAGCCTAGGCATGTTACTATATATTCTAAGCATAAAAACTCATAAAACAAGCAAAGAATATAAACCTAAACATGTTAACTATCATAAGAACTCTAATTAAAATAAAGAAAGAAAAAGACTTACTTGAACCGAAGACTCCTCTAGTCCTCCCTCCAATCTACAAGCTTTTCTCGAACTCAGCAAGCTCTTCCACGTTCCAAAGAGGCACCCAAGTGTGTGGCCTCCAAAGGTGCACACACCAAAGCCAAAACTCAACGGCCAGACTACGCCTTGAGTGCACGGGTATTTTGCCCTTGGTGCTAGCCTAGGCAAATACCTCAAAAATTTTAACTCGAAGTTCCTCTAGTCAATTAGACTTAAGGATCCTCAAAATCAGTGGCTTACTCTTAAACTTTAGAGTTGCTCACTTATATAAACCCAAGATATGAAAGGTTTGGTGCAAAAATTTGTAAAGAATTCTTTGGGTTTATATATGTGCTCCAAAGACAACAAAATTAATTAAGAATCCAATGTGGGATAAATGCTAATTTAATCTTAGCCATTGGATCTTAATTTAGTGGTTTAATGAGATTATAAAATCCTAATAAGAGTTTGGCCGAATTGGAATTCAAAACAAATAACAAATAAAATAAAATAAAATAAATGTGAATAGTAATGTGAATAGTAATTGTTTTTATTTGTTTATTCCAATTCCCAAAGTGCCCATATCGTCATTCACCAATCCCTAAGCCACTATGGAACCTCATAAATGATATGTTCAATAATTAAACACATTGAACCATTTATGAACAATTCCTACAGCAATCATACATGCTGTTAAATTTGTATTGTGCACTGTTAACCATTGATTTCGAATTTGTTGTGTGTGACCTTTTAGGTTCCCCTCAAATTGGACATGAAATGAATCGTGATAATTTAATCGAACATAAATTATCCTCCGATCAGATGGTCGTTCGATTTCAATGACCAAGGTTGACATCTAGCAACATGTCAAGGCCCTCAAATGAGAAGGAAAGATATATACCCATTCTGTATGCGATTTACATATGATATGGTCCCTCGCCTCACTGTATCCTCACCGTTTGACCTAGGGTATGGAAAGTGTCTACCCATATAGTCAAAGGTATAATGTTGATAGTGTCATGAATCGTGCTAACCCAAGAATCTCACATGATTCTTCCGTTGCGGCCACAGTCTCAAGCACTGATCACACATATCAACCGGCGAACTGGAATACTACTCTTATAAGAAAATATTATATGAGAGAGTGGCGATTCTCTGTTGTATCTTTACAAACTTCATGTGTTTCAACAAAATGACCCAATCATACCCTTATGACCGGATCTTTTGAACCGGGGAATGAGAATGTCAAAGTTATTTGATCCATACATAAGATTGTAAAGACCTCAAGTCTAAGCACTAGTCATACAATCGATACATGAAAGTTCTCACAGACACATGGGATAAACACTATATGTGAAAACTTTCGGCGGTCAGTTCGATGGACACGAGCAACTCATGCATCCATCTGATACACCAAGCGGACGGATCTCCGCTAGTAGCCTATGAGATCGGCTACCCCACTTAAGGGCGAATCATATCATCATGCTAGTCTCTCCGATTTGTGAACACCTAGATTATTCACAAAACTATGAATAAGAACGTTTAAGAGTAATAATTCTCATAAGGCGTGGAAGCCATCATCTTATTACTCCAAAGGCTTTATTACAGTGTTTGATGATTCATATAAGTTATGTAAGACACGTATAATAAAGATTTCCATTTTATTAATTAATGAAACTATTACAAATACATGTACATATAGCCCATCCACAAGTTAGGTATAGGGCATATCCCTAACAGAGGTGACTGAGTTCACCGCTGCAATTTTCCAAACCTATAAAGACGATTGTAAGTCGCAATAAGGGTACATATTTAGTTTGAATAATGGAACTGTGAGCTGGAAATCTTCCAAGCAAGATACTGTTGCTGATTAAACAATAAAAGTGGAATATTACTGCAGCTGAGGCAGCAAAAGAAGCATTTTGGATCCATAAATTCCTAATTGGATTAGGAGTAGTTCTGTTAGCAGCTAAGCTAGGCTACAACACAGGCTAAGGAACCGCTGTCTCATCAACAATCCAAGTATCTACTTCAAATGTTTCATCTAATTCGTTAGATCATACATCGTGGCGATGTGATGATCGAATAAATCACATCAGATGATAACCTTGTAAATCCGCTGACGAAAGCTATTTCTCAGCAGATTTTTGAGCGACCCGTACATAGTTCAGGTGTTGGACACTTGAGTGATTGGCTATAGGCCAAGTGAGAGATTGTTGGATAATTATGACCCATAGCATCACTATTTTGTAAAGAACATGGTGTTCTTGTACAAAATTAACTATGTGACAAAGGAAATTGCCCTTTTACCATTTGTAATTGGATTACTTGGATATATAAATGATAAAAGTCCAAATGATTAGTACTAGATTAATAAGATATGAGACAATATTAATCCATGTAAGGTTTAATCATTAAATATCCATAGTCGTAGTATTATCGAGACTGGACATCGATAATGCGGAATAGGCTAGTATTACGCTTGTGCGTGTTATGGAAGTTTAATAACATAGTTCTCATATATTTGGGTATTGGATACTCATGCAAGTGTGATAGGAGGTTCTGTTTGCTGATGGTACGGGAACAGCTTCGCTCTGGATAGACCCCTCAGAATCCCATTGGTAGTATGACTATGTGTCTATGGGAATCCGAATCAGGGTAGGTGTATTTGGTCTTAACCTGAGACTTGCATCGCTAATACTTACGACAATCAGTATACTTTGTTTTTGGTCGTCCGGGGCTTTAACAGGTTCTGTGTACGCCTCTTCAAGGTATACTGAGAATCGTAGTGTGTTGGGTGTGATGTCAAGATGAAGTATCACTTTAGTCATATGGAGATGATGATCACGTAGGGATACAAAACTAGTACTCATAAATGTTATAACTATCGGGATAGTATGACTAGGTCATGATTATCCGATTAAAGAGACTAGTTGCTAGTGATCCGATATATGTTTCGTACGGGGCAGACATAATTCCAGCCCTAGGCCTAGCATGTGACATCCGATACTGGATCGTAATACGCAATACAATGTATACTATGCCTGTTACAAATTATATATATTCCATGTTGAATATATTTCTGGAGAATTAGGTAGGCATGGTGCTTTGCTAAAAGCCAACCATGTCTTGTAAATCGGTAAGAACGTGGTCTTGGGTACACACATGTTCGGATAGTCCGATGACCGTATTTACTACCAACATATCCAGAAATCTCTTGGGTCGCTTCCCAAAGATTCAATGATGACATTTGACTCGAACAGAATTAATCTGGGATTAATTATGAGAGAGAAAATTAATCTGGGATTAATTAAGGCAAGAATTAATCTGTGATTAATTATCAGAGAAAGAATTAATCTAGGATTAATTGCGTCGAGAATTTATCTAGGATTAAATTCATCGAACGCGATTAATTTGGAATTAATCGGCAAAGTAAATTTAATAGTGAAATTGGATTTTACTATTTAATTTAATTAATTGGGCTAAAATAATATATTAGATATATTAATTGAAATTGGATTTCAATGCGGAATTAAATTGGATTTTAATTCTAGCGAACGAATTAATTTAGAATTAATTCGCAATCGACTTCCGTAATAATTTTACTGGGTATTATTATTTAATTAAATTAGATTTAATTACGAAGCGACGAAAAATTCGTTTAGTCGGTTTAAACTAACCGGGCCCAAAGTGTGTTGTGTAAGCCAACTAAATTTGGAATTTAAATGGGTGGGACCCATGACTTACATCAATTTGTCACTATTTGTGATGTAAGTAGATGGAATAGTAAATTTGGCATTTACTTCCAAAACCTACCAAGTCAACACACACCAAATTTTTGTATATGTTTTGTTTTTGAAAACAAAGTGTGAACTGTTCACTCTCTCCCTCACATCTCTTCTTGGCCGAATACATGCTCCTTGGAGGAGAAAAATTTTCTTTCAATTTTGATCAAAGCTAGCACTTTGGGAGTCAACTAAGGTGATAGGGAAACTCACCATTGAGTTTGGAATTCAAATCAAAGGCTTGGAGCTTCCAACAAAGAAGAAAAAGTCTTGAACTTCATCAGATCAAAGTGAGTATTTCCGTAACTTTCTTTGATTTATTCACACACAAATCACCTTAGAGATCCTTAACATGTTCTAGGAATACTTAACACTTTGATCTCTGGGATTTGTTTCCGAACTGAGTTGAGTTGATGGCGAGGTGCTTTGACCTATGGGTCTTGTTCCCAAACCACCGAGTGTGAGACGCTTCATTCTTTGGGATTTGTTCTCGAACTGAGTTGAGTTGATTGCGAGGTACTTCGACCTCTGGGTCTTCTTCCCGAACCCACGAGGACTTAATACCTAATCTATCAATTTATGAAGCCAAATTTTTAGAATTATCTAATGGATTGATTATTTGATTGAGTGGTGACTTTAAAATTAAAACAAGTAAATAAAACAACGTGAAAGTAGTTTGAGAAAATTCAATATTTAGAAATTATCCAGGGTTGTGAATCTTTCCAATATCTTTTTAAAAGATAAAGTGGTTATTTTACGTTTGTGTAATATATCGGTTTATTAACCTGGAACACGAAATTATGCAAAAGCCTCTTCCGATGGTCAGATACAAATACCCAGTGTAACTTAATTAATCATATTCCTATGTCAACCAAGTTACCTGAATTCAATAAGATTAAGTTCCAATTATTGCTACCCCCGCCCGACAGGTATATTCCTATCCTGTAAGGAAATCTATTAAAGAGTTATCTATCCTCAAGGAAGATCGTGGGCTATTAAGTCTAGGGTTTAAACCTAAAATCTCTTTTCCAAGTTCATTTTAAGTTTACCAAATCAATCTTATTAATAGCCAGTTAACAAGAAGCATTAAGCTTAATACTCAATAAATAAACATTTATATTACCCAAACTTTAAATTAACCCCTTATAAACCATTGATATTGGAATTCATCACAACCCCAGATAATGGGCTTAATTACGACACATATCTAAGGCTAAGAAAAGTTTAAATAAAATAAAAGACATAAATTAAATGCTGGAAAGTAAATGCGGAAAAGTAAATACTGAAAAGTAAATGTTGAAAAGTAAATACTGAAAAGTAAATGTTGAAAAGTAAATGCTGAAAAGTAAATGCTGGAAATTAAAAATGTAAAAATACAATAAAAGAAAATGCTAGAGTAAAAGGATCCACTTTTATCACTACTATTTTAGATATCTCCCTTATTATAATATATAAACTTTGCCTGATAATTACCAACCAGCCATATAGGCGGTATCCTGATTAAATCAAATTAATAATTAATTACCAACCGACCAACCAGGCGGTATCCAATTTAGTCAATTTTAAAACCAATTTCAAATAATTACCAACCGACCAATAAAGTAGTATCTTCATTAAGTCAGGTTATAAATAGTTTATTTATTATAATTAAGGTAGATTAATCTAAATATTAATAATAAAAGCTTTACCTTTTACCCCAGCAGGGGGAGTTACCTCCTCATTTCTGAAAAGTAAAAACTGAAAAGTAAAAAAAGGAAAGTACTGCGTAAAAGTAAATTGCAGAAAGTAAAGACTTGAAAAGTAAAGAAAAGAAAGTAAAAATACGGAAATTAATTACTGAAAGCTGTAAATAAATAAACAAGATACAATTTTCTTAGTATTCTTAAGGAATTACGTAGAAGAAAACATGAATTCAAATCTGAAATTTGGCCTTCTATTTATAGGCAAAAATTAGCTCGCACGTCGCAACGCGTAAGATTATTCTTGCACCGCGACGCGCCGTTGATGAAGGACGCGTGGCTTGCCTTTTGCTGAGATGGTGACATGTGGCAGAGCTTGAATGATTAACTCAATAATTGTGCTGACGTAGCGCTGACGTGGCGTTGACTGAATTATTGTGCTGATGTTATTGATGATGTGGCGATGACATGACGATGTTGATAGTCGGCAGCATGTGACGGTGACACATGGCATACGATGATTGGCTGATGATGATGTGGCTAACATGTGGCAAGCTAACTCAGCATGTGATTGATGTGGACGCCACGTGGCTGACACGTGGACGACATATGGTGATGGCGACTGTCAGCAGCATGTGATGATGACACATGGCACGTCGCATGTTAGCGGATCTGCTCTGATTTTGACACGTGGCAGACGCACATTAGCAGACTTCAGCGCACGTTAGATGTCGGTGCACGTTAGCAATGCGTATTTCAGCAAATCTTCTCTGATTGTGACACGTGTCCCGGTGCACGTTAGCAGACTTTGGTGCATGTTAGCGGTCGCGATGCTGGTTGTGTGTTGATGAGCTGAAAATATATCAATATTTACTGCCCTTTTTACTTAATATTTTGTTTAGTTTCTCGGGTTTGATGTGTTTTAGTTTATTTTGAAGATAAAATAATATTGGGACACAATGAAATCATTTAGAACGAAATGTGGGTCAAATAAGGGCAAAAATTGGACTTGACATATTAATTTTGGAGATTGGAAACTTGAAAGGGCGTTTTAACGAAGTGCAGTTTTGGAAATTCCAGTTTTGCGTATCTGTCGTATTTTGGGCATAACTTCTTACTCCAATATGGGATTGAGCTGATTCAAGTTCCAGATTAAAGAAGACTCAAAGATATACAACTTTGAAAGACAAAATAATTTCTAATTCTGAAGATTTCATGCCCGAAATTGATGAAAAATCCAGAAGTTTGTTGTGTGTAATTATTAAAGTCATTTTCAATCATTTTCAAAGTAAAAAATAAATTAATAAATAAATAATAAAAATTATCAAATCACCACCAAACATGATAAGCAATTAGTGGAGCAATTAATAATGGATTTGGTGGATCAATTAGTGGAGCAACTTAATGGAGCAATTAATAATGGATTTGGTGGATGATTTGATGGAGGCAAAATTTTGCCAATAAATACCAAGCCATTTCATTTGTAAATTCATACTTTCTTCTAAGGAATTCCTTAAGAATACTAAGAAGATTGTATCTTGTTTGTTTATTTACAGCTTTCAGTAATTAATTTCCGCTTTCGCACTTTCTTTTCTTTACTTTTCAGTTTTTACTTTCCGTAATTTACTTTTACGCACAATACTTTTCTTTCTTTAATTTTCAGTTTTTACTTTTCAGTAATGAGGAGGTAACTCCCTTTTGCTGGGGTAAAAGGTAAAACTTTTATTACTAATATTTAGATTAATCTCTCTTAATTATAATATATAAACTAATTAAAACCTGACTTAACGAGGATACCGCCATATTGGTCGGTTGGTAATTATTTAAATTGGTTTTAACCTAACTAAACTGGATACCGCCTGATTGGTCAGTTGGTAATTAATTATTAATTTGACTTAATCTGGATACCGCCTATATGGGTGGTTGGTAATTATCATGCAAAGTTAATATATTATATTAAGGGGGATATCTAAAATAGAAGTAATATAAGTGGATCCTTTTACCTCAGCATTTTCTTTTATTGTACTTTTACTTTATTTACTTTTCAGTAATTTACTTTCAGCATTTACTTTTCAGCAATTTACTTTCTGCATTTACTTTTCAGCAATTTACTTACAGCAATTTACTTTCAGCATTTACTTTTCAATAATTTACTTTCAGCATTTACTTTTCAGCATTTAATTTTCAGTATTTAAATTCAGCATTTACTTTCCGTCATTTACTTTTCAGTAATTTACTTTTCAGCATTTTAGTTTATGTCTTTTATTTTATTTAAGTTTTTACTACCCGTAAATATATGTCGTAACTAAGCCAGTTATCTAGGGTTGTGATGAAATCCAATATCACCGGTTTATAAGGGGTTATTTTATAGTTTGGCTAATTTAAAGGTTTACTTATTAAGTCTTAAGCTTAATGTGTCTTGTTAATTGGCCACTAATAAGATTGATCTGGTAAATCTAAAATAAACTTGACAAATGAATTTTAGGTTTCAGCCTTAGACTTAATAGCCCACGATCTTCATTGAGTATAGATAACCCTTTAATTGATTTCCTTACAGGATAGACATATACTTGTCGGGCGGGGGTAGCCACATCATCAATACCTAGATAGTTTCCTAATATTGAATTTTCTTAAACCTACTTTCGTGCAATTTTATTTACTTGTTTTTAAATTTAAAATCATCACCATTTCAAATCAATGAATCAACCTGTTAGATACTAGTAATCATTTGACCTCATAAAATTAATAGATTAGGTATTAAGTCCTCGTGGGATCGATACTTTTTATACTACTTGAACGATACGTGCGCTTGCGTTATACGCGTGTGTGTAAGCACCGGTCAAGTTTTTGGCGCCGTTGCCGGGGACTTATTTATCTTTCACTACATTCACTACTAGCAGGTTCCATCACAACTTGGAACACTCTAGCCACAAAATTCCTTGCAAAGTACTTTCCACCAGCAAGAACTGAAAAGTTGAGGAATGACATCACATCTTTTGAGCAAGAACTGAAAGGTTGACAAATTCATTTTCCCAGTAGATTTTATTGTCCTTGATATGGAGGAAGACAGAGACGTGCCAATCATCCTTGGGAGACCATTCTTGGCTACAGGTCGAACCATTATTGATGTACAAAAAGGAGAATTAACCATGAGGGTACAGGACCAAGAAGTAATATTCAATGTTTTCAAGGCCATGAATTTCCCAGAAGATGAAAAGAAGGAAGAATGTTTCAGACTTGATGTGATACACAGTACCATTCAGAACTCCAATGCAATGCAAAGTTCTATTGATAAACTTAAAATATGTCAATTGCCTATGGAACCTGAAGATAAAGCGTCTTTTGCACTGAAAAAGCCAATTATTGCACTACAAGCAACAAAAGAGAAAAAGTTCCACCAGCTCAACGAATTGGAGGAATTTCACAATCAGCCTTTTGAGGATGCCAAATTGTACAAAGAAAAGGCCAAGAAGAGACATGATGAGAAGTTAATGCGCATACAACTGGAACCAGGGCAGAAGGTACTGTTAAACAAATCAAGGGTGAAATTCTTCCCATGGAAGCCAAAATCACGATGGTCAGGTCCATTTGTGATCACCAAGGTTTTACCAGACGGAGCTATTGAGATACATGATCCTGACTCCAACAAAACTTTCAAGGTTAAAAACAAGCGTGTTAAACACTATTGGGGAGAATCATTTGAGCAACAAAAAGAAAGTGTCACACTTTCAGATCCAGCCTAACATTCGAGAAGTCACGTCTAGCTGTCGACGTTAAACTTAGCGCTCGCAGAGAGGCAACCCATGCAATTTGTGTATATATTGTGATCTGGTGTGTTTTATTTTTATGAGTTTAATTTTTGCAGGTAAAGTCATTTCACAATGGAAGAAGTTCTCGCAAATCTTCACAAGTAATTTATTTCTCTCCCTCAAAACTCTCTGATGAAAGTCTACAAAGCTCGCTTGGAACGAATGAGAGTACTGATGATCCATGATAATCCTAATGACATTCGTTGGGTAATCGAAGCACGGGTTTGATTGGCAAGTGAGTCTTCTGACTCTTTTATTTCACATCTGCTTGGTTTTGGAAGAAGCACCTATGCAAAGAAACGTAGAGCTAAGCAAATGGGTGTTTGTTATAAATGTGCACGCTGGAATTGCAATACTCGTTGTCATTCTTTAGGAATGGTGTCTGATAATCGCGAAGACAAAATTAAATTCATTAGGGATGGCTTGAGTAAGGAGTCTGTAGATAATATATCTTCAACTCTTGAGACGCATCCCAGTGGATATGTTCATATAGCCATTCGCAAATTACATACACAATTTCTAAGAGAAAGACAACAATTAAGTCTCGGGAATCTGACTCAAAAAGACCCTGTTTGCCAATTTATAAGAGAATTGGATAGGAAGTTTGTCCTTGACGTATAGACGTCAATCAAGCCGCTACTTTTCTTGTAACATATTACATCTCTTTGTCTTTTCTTAAAAATTGTAATTTGTTTTGTTGTTTTTTTTTTTATTTTCTCCGACAGGATCCAGACCTTTTTGACTATCATGATTTATTTTACTGTTAACTAATAATTATCATTTGACAGGTACTAGTGCTATTATTTTACTCACACTTTTCAAGTGTTATAAATTCAACTCATCATTGCACTTTTGAAGACATCCAGAGTAAAACATGGAAGCCACTTCAAGAAGGTGAGTTTAAAACATCTGTGTGTTTTGCGGTACTAGTGTTGGTACTAAGCCACAATACGTAGAAGCAGCACAGGAATTGGGTCGAGTCTTAGCTGCAAAGAATATGCACTTAGTATATGGCGGAGGCAATCTTGGACTAATGGGGATCGTTTCAAAGGTCGTACAGGAAGGAGGCAGTCACATTTTGGGAATCATCCCAAAACCCTTGGCGAAGGCAAATCTTATTGGACCATCCAACAGAGAGGAACTGATCGTGCTAGGTATGTGGCTTGGGTACATTAGAGGAAATATTTACAGTGTTATCTTGGGCGAACCTGAACATACACCAGAAACCGCTTAGACTGTACAACGTTGAAGGATTTTATGATTTTTTTGTGTGTTTCTTGATGATGCCCGGAGAAATGGGTTTGTGTCAAAACCTTTAAAAGAACTCCTCTTCACTGCCAGAACTGCTCTGGATCTAATTGACCAAATCTTAGCCTATGAACCACAAATTGACGTTATCCTTTCAAAGATAAATTGGTCCGAGGACGATCGTGGTAAGAGGCGTCGGATTAATCTGGATCTTAACCTTTAACTTTCCGTGTAGAGTTTCAGTTAACCAGTTACTATCTTCTAAACTCTTCTTCTACTGTTTAAGACATTGGGGACAATGTCTCATTTAGGTTTGGGGGAGGAAATTAGTTGATTAGTATCTTATTTTTAGTTATGTGTTGTTTTTATTTTTAGTCCAAAATTTTTCGAAAAATACAAAAAAAAAAAATTGAAAATTTTTCAAAAATTACACAAATATTTTGCGTTTTTTTTTTTTTTGACTAAAAATGTGAAATTGGTAAGAGATAGTTGAGTAAGGAGTTTCCACTCCTGAGACGTATCTAAACCTATTTCAGAACAAGTTAATTTTTGTTTATTTCCTTTTAAATTATTTAATTTGTAAATTCTCCATAAAACTGATTAAAATGGATCTTCATATACTCAGTTGGCAGGTATTAACAATATGCATGGTAACATACGGACATGAGCTAAAATTGAAAAGTTTGTAATATTCAGTGCTCTAGTTTAATTGGAGGAAGCATCTCAAAAAGTGATGGAGAAAAAAAAAACGTCTGAGATCCGAGTTATTAAGTCTGTAAGGGTGTTTTAACACCTATTGCCCTAAAGCCAACTGGTTTGGGAGTCACTGGCCCAAAGCTCGCTACATGGATCAAAGATGCTGCAAAAATATATATATCTGAAGTCTGAGTAATTAAGTCCGTATGGGTGTCTTAACACCTGATGCCCTAAAGCCAACCGGTTTGGGAGCCACCGACCCAACACTCGCTACATAGATGGAAGATATTGTATATAAATAAAAAAAATCAAAAATCAAAGAAAAAAAATCAGAAAAATCAGAAAAATTATTCCATTACTACAGAAAGGTGTGAATTCTGATAAAACTTTAGGACAAAAATATTACTCTCTTATCAACTACACTTGTGACTATTGTGGGCAAAAATGAGTTTTTTAATATTTTTTCGGCTGTGTATATGGAGAATGGTAAATATAATCGGAGAATTTACTTATTCGGTAATTTAGAAGGAAAGAAAACAACTAGTAACTCGGAGTAGAAGTTTCACCTAATTAGTCACTAACTTCTTTATTCTATTTTCTCTTGTCTTTTTGCTTTTGTGTGCATTAGTTTTATTATCTTTTTACTTTTATAAAACGTTTGTGGGTATCGTTGTTGTAAGCCATCACGAGACTATAACTCGTCCACTAGGGACACCTAGGGGTTTAAAGGCTTGTTGCATATGCTAAATGCAACCGTGATCCCTACGGAAATGGATTAATTTAATTTTAATTGTTTCTTGTATTTTGTTTGGTTGTTTTGCTCGAGGACTAGCAAAATGTTAGGTTTGTGGGTGTGATGAGCTGAAAATATATCAATATTTACCGCCCTTTTTACTTAACATTTTGTTTAGTTTCTCGGGTTTGATGAACGTTTTGATGTGTTTTAGTTTATTTTGCAGATAAAATATTATTGGGACACAATGAAATCATTTAGGATGAAATTTGGGTCAAATAAGGGCAAAAATTAGACTTGACATATTAATTTTGGAGATTGGAAACTTGAAAGGGCGTTTTAACGAAGTGCAGTTTTGGAAATTCCAATTTTGCACATCTGTCGTATTTTGGGCATAACTTTTTACTCCGATATCGGATTGAGCTGATTCAAGTTCCATATTAAAGAAGACTCAAAGATCTAGAACTATGAAAGAATAAATAATTTCTAATTCTGAAGATTTCATGCCCGAAATTGATGAAACATACAGAAGTGTGTTGTGTGTAATTATTAAAGTCATTTTCAATCATTTTCAAAGTAAAAAATAAATTAATAAATAAATAAATAATAAAAATTATCAAATCACCACCAAACATGATAAGAAATTAGTGGAGCAATTAATAATGAATTTGGTGGAGCAATTAGTGGAGCAATTAGTGGAGTAATTAATAATGAATTTGGTGGATGATTTGATGGAGGCAAAATTTTGCCTATAAATACCAAGCCATTTCATTTGTAAATTCATACTTCCTTCTAAGGAATTCCTTAAGAATACTAAGAAGATTGTATCTTGTTTGTTTATTTACAGCTTTCAGTAATTAATTTCCGCTTTCGCACTTTCTTTTCTTTAATTTTCAGTTTTTACTTTTCAGTAATGAGGAGGTAACTCCCCTTTGCTTGGGTAAAAGGTAAAAATTTTATTACTAATATTTAGATTAATCTCCCTTAATTATAATATATAAACAAGTTAAAACCTGACTTAACGAGGATACCGCCATATTGGTCGGTTGGTAATTATTTAAATTGGTTTTAACCTGACTAAATTGGATACCGCCTGATTGGTCGATTGGATATTAATTATTAATTTGACTTAATCTGGATACCGCCTATATGGCTGGTTGGTAATTATCATGCAAAGTTAATATGTTATATTAAGGGAGATATCTAAAATAGAAGTAATAAAACTGGATCATTTTACCTCAGCATTTTCTTTTATTGTACTTTTACTTTATTTACTTTCAGCATTTTACTTTCAGCATTTACTTTCAGCATTTACTTTCAGCATTTACTTTTCAGCAATTTACTTTCAGCAATTTACTTTCAGCAATTTACTTTCAGCATTTACTTTTCAGCAATTTACTTTTAGCATTTACTTTTCAGCAATTTACTTTCAGCAATTTACTTTCAGCATTTAATTTTCAGTAATTACTTTCAGCATTTACTTTCAGCATTTAATTTTCAGTATTTAATTTCAGCATTTACTTTCCGTCATTTACTTTTCAGCAATTACTTTTCATCATTTTACTTTATGTCTTTTTTTTATTTAAGTTTTTACTACCCGTAAATATGTGTCGTAACTAAGCCAGTTATCTAGGGTTGTGATGAAATCCAATATCACCGGTTTATAAAGGGTTATTTTATAGTTTGGGTAATTTAAAGGTTTACTTATTAAGTCTTAAGCTTAATGCGTCTTGTTAATTGGCCACTAATAAATTGATCTGGTAAATCTAAAATAAACTTGACAAAGGAATTTTAGGTTTCAGCCTTGGACTTAATAGCCCACGATCTTCCTTGAGGATAGATAACCCTTTAATAGATTTCCTTACAAGATAGACATATACCTGTCGGGCGGGGGTAGCCATAATTGGAACTTAAACTTAATGAATCCAGGTAATTTGGTTGACATAGACATATGGTTCAATTGGGTTATACTGGGTATTTGTGTCTGACCATCGACAGAGGCTTTCGTATAATTTAGTGTTCCAGGTTAGTAAATGATGAGTGGTAAATCTATCACTATTTCCCACTCATTTAACCTAATATTTTGTATAGTTTCTTGAGTTTTGTGAATACTTTGATGTGTTTTGTGTTATTTTGTAGATAAATAAAGTTTCAGGACATTCTGGAGGTGATTTGGGCCAAAACAGTGAAAATTGGACGAAAAGGGAATTTTAGTAAATTCCCGCGTCGCGACGCCAAGACCTTCAGAGTCGTGACGCCTAACGTGCGCCGAACAGTGCTAACGTGCTCTGGGTCCAAAATCAGAATCTGAGAAAAGTTTGACTTTGCTAACGTGCGTCGTGCCACGTGTCACCATCACAGCCGATCTGCTAACATGCGCCGTGCCATGTGTCAGCATCCTACGGTGCCGACAGTCATCATCGCCACGTGTGCCACATGTCACTCCACGTCATCAGCCACATCACCAGGTTGACCAAGTCAAACTGCCACCTCACTGCCACATCATCATCAGCTAATCAGGAAGTGCCACGTGTCGCAATCCTACGGTGCCGACAGTCTCTTTCCCATGTGTCGCCACGTCATCGACACATCACCGCCACGTCAGCATCAATCATTGAGTATCTAATCCTTATCTGACACGTGGCGGATAAGAATCTCATCGACCAATCAGAAGCCGCCACGTGTCACAATAATTGAAGCCCAACCACCTCGCCACGTGTCACCTTATCAGCTTATCCAGAATCTGCTAACCGACGAACCAGAGCGTGCCACGTCGACAAAATCTGGCGTAGCGACGCCAGAGGCCTTGGCGTCGCGACGCTGGAAGCCGACCAGGGCCTATAAATAGAGCTTCAAATTTTAGTTTTAGTTGTACCACTCTCTCTCTTCTATTCTATGTAAAGAGAGAGTTTCTCTCTCTAGTTTCTTTTAGTTTTTAGTTTTTAGTTTTGTAAATAATTTTTATTACGTTTTGTTAATATAGTAATTTACTTTTTTACTTTTTACAGTTTTTACTATTTACCATGAGGAGGTAACTTCCCCAGCTAGGGTGAAAGGTAATTCTTTTACTATTATTGTTTAGATTAATCTCCCTTAAAAATAATATATTCACTATTTAAAATATTGACTAAAAAGGATACCGCCAGATTGGTCGGTTGGTAATTCATTTTAATCTGGTTTAAACCTGACTAATAAAGGATACCGCCAGATTGGTCGGTTGGTAATATTATCACAAGTTTATAATTATTTTATGGGAGATATCTAAAATAGTAAATAGTAAAAGTAATTCCTTTTACCTTAGCATTTTATTTTATTTTACTTTTACTTTTCAGTATTTTTACTTTATATCTTTTACTTCTAAGTTCTTATTATCCCTAGTTATGTGTTAGTTATCTAGGGTTGTGATGAATTCTAATATCACCGGTTTATAAGGGGTTATTTTATAGTTTGGGTAATTTAAAGGTTTACTTATTAAGTTTTAAGCTTAATGCTTCTTGTTGTCTGATCACCAATAAGATTGATGTGGTAAATCTAAAATGAACTAGACATAGGGATTTTAGGTTTCAGCCTTAGACTTAATAGCCCACGATCTTCCTTGAGGATAGATAACCCTTTAATAGATTTCCTTACAGGATAGACATATATATGTCGGGCGGGGGTAGCCATAATTAGAACTTAAACTTAATGAATCCAGATAATTTGGTTGATATAGACATATGGTTCAATTGGGTTAAATTAGTATTTGCGTCTGACCATCGACAGAGGCTTTTGCATAATTTAGTGTTCCAGGTTAGTAAACTGATTTATTACACAAACATAAAATAATCACTTCATCTTTTAAAAGATATTAGAAGGATTCACAACCCTAGATCTTTGTGTCTTTTGTTATTTTTCCTTAGTATTTTCTTTTGTATTTTTATTTATTTATTTATTTTGCAAAACTACAATCAACCAAATCAATCAAGCAATCATTCTCTTCACCCTCTATTAGATATCTGTAAATAAATAGATTCAATAATTAATAACAACAGTAGGAATTAAGTCCTTGTGAGATCGATATTTTTATACTACTTGAACGATACGTGCGCTTGCGTTATACGTGTGTGTTTACACCGGTCAAGTTTTTGGCGCCGTTGCCGGGGACTTATATTTCTTGAGTTGTTAATTTTGAAGCTATCTAATTTACTTGTATCTAATTTTCTTTATTTTTATCTGTAATTTTTATTTCTTTCTTTTTCAGGGGGTTGAAAAATGGAACACTACTTGGAGATTGAGAGATTACGAACCTTACAAGAAGATACACCCCACATCTGGGAGCAACAGTCCGGTTTTCTGAGGCCTGTTGTCCAGCCCAATGATTATCACTGGATGCCAGAACCAAGCAATTCTACATTTGCTCAACAGAACGAAATGGGGAGATGTGTAATATGTGATGGTAACCACCCGAGCGATCAATGTATATACCTTTCAGAGTGGCAGAATTATTAGAATCATTCAAGGTATGAATAACCATCATATTATCCATCTTATCCACCATCCATATACGATCTTCATCAACAAACAGAACCATCCGAGGAAGATCAGTTGATTCACACGCTCAAACATTGGCTCGAAGAACGGGAAGCTCAATTAGATACACAAATTCAGAGACAATCAGAATTCATTCAAAGAGTGACATATCAAATGAGACAATTCACAGAAAACCAGAACTACATACCTCAAGAACCAGTTTCAGATGACACTGATGAAGCCTTCGAGTACCAATCATTTCACAATGAAACTTCAACAGAGGAGGAGGCTGAGCAGTATCAACAACCAGAGGTATCAGTTAAGGAGCCCGAACCAGCAAAGTCTCAATTTGACTTTTATTATTCAGATTCTGACGATGATGAAGCTGATCTATTTATACCAACTGCACCAACAACGGAGGATCAAACTTTCAATCCTCAAAATGAAGATCTTGGAGCATGATTTACCATGATGTTTGAAGAAGATCTATCTGAACCATCCATTCCGGTCGTATCAGAGGATGAAAACATAATGTCAGAAACATCTTTGCATCCTCGGGTTGACAATTTTGAAGCATGTATTTCACAGATGACAGATAAATAGCTGAATATAAATTTTTACAATACATATGTGAAGAAAATATGGAACAAGAAGCAGAGCAAATGGAGGAGCAAATGTCTGACCTTAATAAAGATCCAGAGCATTCAGGAGAAACATCACTGTTTTGGGGAGTACAAATCAAAGATATCGCCCAGAAGCTTGACAAATGGAACTCTCATTCCAAGTCAAGCACCATACGAGACCTCCTGATTTTCTTTCTTTCTTTGCAGGAACCACTGGAACAACAAAGAGCAAAAAGGCGGCACAAGCACATAATGGGACAAAACTCTTTTTGCCACTTTACCGTTGGAAGAGACCCTTCAAAAGCAACGCTCACGGGATTGTCTTTAATCGGACATCCAAAACGACGCTGAAACCTCATTGACAGATAGATTTCAGTCACGTCTGGCTGAAGACGAAAAATTTAGCGCTAGCATGGAGGCAACCCATGCAATTTGTTGTAATTTGTTTTCATATTTTGTATGAACTTTTTAATTTTGTGTGTTATTTTTATAGGGAAAGGCACAAACGAAGCATTTTAAGACAGAAGGAATTGTGTTTGGCAATCAAAGATGAGAAACAATTCATTAGCGATGGCTGAGTAAGGAATGAAAACTTGAGACGCATCCTAATGAATTTATACTAAGAGTGGCGTATTGCGTACACAATTCCGTTGCCTTAATTATTGCTTTGATTCGCTTTTTTGTTGTAATTATCTTTATTTTCGTAGACAGGATCCAGACTTTTTGACCTTTCACGATTTCTTTTGTTGTTTAGCTAACAATCGTCTTTTGGAAGATATTAGTGCTATTATTACTCACCCTTTTTTCAGGTACTATAAATTCAGCCCGTCATTGCACTTTTGAAGGCATCCTGATTTGAAAAAGAAATACATCAAAAATGGAAGCCACTTCAAGAAGACGAGTTGAAAACATCTGTGTATTTTGCGATAGTAGTGTTGGAGTTAAGCCACAATACGTAGAAGCAGCACAGGAATTGGGTCGAGTCTTAGCTGCAAGGAATATGCACTTAATATATGGCGGAGGCAATCTCGGACTTATAGGGATCGTTTCAAAGGCTGTACAGGAAGGAGGCAGTCATGTTTTGGGAATCATCCCAAAACCCTTGGCAGAGGCAAATCTTATTGGATCATCAAATGGAGAGGAACTGATCGTGCCAGGTATGTCTGAACGACTGGTAGAAATGATTAACCGTGCTGATGCTTTTATCGCTTTGCCAGGTGGCTTGGGTATATTGGAGGAAATTTTTATAGTTCTATCTTGGGCGAACCTGAACATACACTAGAAACCGCTTGGACTGTTTAATGTTGATGGATTTTATGATTTTCTTTGTGTGTTTCTTGATGATGCCCGAAGAAATGGGTTCGTGTCAAAACCTATGAAAGAACTCATCTTCACTGCCAGAACTGCTCCGGATCTAATAGACCAACTCATAGCCTATGAACCACAAGTTGACCCTATCCTTTCAAAGATAAATTGGATCGAGGACGATCGTGGTAAGAGGCATCGGATTAATCTGGATCTTAACCTTTAATTTCCTGTAGATTTCAGCTAACCAGGTACGACCTTCTTAACTCTCCTTTTACTGTTTAAGACATTGGGGACAATGTCTCATTTAGGTTTGGGGGAGGGAATTAGTTGATCAATAACTTATTTTTAGTTTGTGTGTTATTTTTATTTTTAGTCCTAAATTTTTCGAAAAATACAAAAAAATTGAAAATTTTTCAAAAATTACAAAAATATTTTGCATTTTTATTTGACTAAAAAGGTGAAATTGGTAAAAGATAACCGAGTAAGGAGTTTCCACTCCTGAGACGTATCTCAAACCTATTTCGAAACAAGTTAATTTTTGTTTATTTCATTTTGAATTATTTAATTTGTGAATTCTTCTTAAAACGGACTAAAATGGATCTTCATATGCTCAGTTGACAGATATTATCAACATATATAGTAACATACGGACATGAGCTAAAATTGAAAAGTTTGTAATATTCAGTGCTCTAGTTTAATTGGAGGAAACATCTCAAAAAGCAATGGAGTAAAAAAAAAAGTCTGAGATCCGAGTTATTAAGTCTGTAAGAGTGTTTTAACACCTAGTGCCCTAAAACCAACTGGTTTGGGAGTCACTGGCCCAAAGCTCGTTACATGGATCAAAGATGCTGTAAAAATATATATATCTAAAGTCTGAGTAATTAAGTTCGTAGGGGTGTCTTAACACCTGGTGCCCTAAAGCCAACTGGTTTGGGAGTCACCGACCCAACACTCGCTACATAGACGGAAGGTATTGTATATAAATAAAAAAAAATCAGAAAAATGAGAAAAATTATTCTATTGCTACAAAAAGGTGTGAAATGTGATAGAACTTTAGGACAAAAATATTACTCTTTTATCAACTGCACTTATGATTGTTGTGGGCAAAAATAAGTTGTTTAATATTTTGTTGGCTATGTATATGAAGAATGGTAAAAATAATCGGAGAATTTACTTATTCAGTAATTTAGAATGAAACAAAACAACTAGTAACTTGGAGTAGAAGTTTCACCTGATTAGTCACTAACTTCTTTATTCTCTTTTCACTTGTCTTTTTGCTTTGGTGTGCATTAGTTTTACTACCTTTTTACTTTTGTAAAATGTTTGTGGGTATCATTGCTGTAAACCCTCAAGAGACTACAACTCGTCCACTAGGGACACCTAGGGGTTTAAAGGCTTGTTGCATACGCTAAATGCAACCGTGATCCCTACGAAAGTGGCTTAGTTAATTTATTTATGTTATTTTATGTTTTGCTCAAGGACTAGCAAAATGTTAGGTTTGGGGGTGTGATGAGTGGTAAATCTATCACTATTTCCCACTCATTTAACCTAATATTTTGTATAGTTTCTTGAGTTTTGTGAATATTTTGATGTGTTTTGTGTTATTTTGTAGATAAATAAAGTTTCAGGATATTCTGGAGGTGATTTGGGCCAAAACAGTGAAAATTGGACCAAAAGGGCATTTTGGTAAATTCCCGCGTCGCGACGCCAAGACCTTCAGAGTCGCGACGCCTAACGTGCGCCGAACAGTGCTAACGTGTGCCGGGTCCAAAATCAGAATCTGAGAAAAGTTTGACTTTGCTAACGTGCGTCGTGCCACGTGTCACCATCACAGCCGATTTGCTAACATGCGCCGTGCCATGTGTCAGCATCCTACGGTGCCGACAGTCATCATCGCCACGTGTGCCACGTGTCACTCCACGTCATCAGCCACATCACCAGGTTGACCAAGTCAAACTACCACCTCACCGCCACATCATCATCAGCCAATCAGGAAGTGCCACGTGTCGCAATCCTACGGTGCCGACAGTCTCTTTCCCATGTGTCGCCACGTCATCGACACATCACCGCCACGTCAGCATCAATCATTGAGTATCTAATCCTTATCTGACACGTGGCGGATAAGAATCTCATCGACCAATCAGAAGCCGCCACGTGTCACAATAATTGAAGCCCAACCACCTCGCCACGTGTCACCTTATCAGCTTATCCAGAATCTGCTAACCGACGAACCAGAGCGTGCCACATCGACAAAATTTGGTGTAGCGACGCCAGAGGCCTTGGCGTCGCGACGCTGGAAGCCGACCAGGGTCTATAAATAGAGCTTCAAATTTCAGTTTTAGTTGTACCACTCTCTCTCGTCTATTCTATGTAAAAAGAGAGTTTCTCTCTAGTTTCTTTTAGTTTTTAGTTTTTTTTTTTTAGTTTTTAGTTTTCTAAATAAATTTTATTACGTTTTGTTAATATAGTAATTTACTTTTTTACTTTTTACAGTTTTTACTATTTACCATAAGGAGGTAACTTCCCCAGCTAGGGTGAAAGGTAATTCTTTTACTGTTACTATTTAGATTAATCTCCTTTAAAAATAATATATTCACTATTTAAAATATTGACTTAAAAAGGATACCGCCAGATTGGTCGGTTGGTAATTCATTTTAATCTGGTTTAAACCTAACTAATAAAGGATACCGCCAGATTGGTCGGTTGGTAATATTATCACAAGTTTATATATTATTTTATGGGAGATATCTAAAATAGTAAATAATAAAAGTAATTCCTTTTACCTTAGCATTTTATTTTATTTTATTTTACTTTTCAGTATTTTTACTTTATGTCTTTTACTTCTAAGTTCTTACTATCCCTAGTTATGTGTTAGTTATCTGGGGTTGTGATGAATTCTAATATCACCAGTTTATAAGGGGTTATTTTATAGTTTGGGTAATTTAAAGGTTTATTTATTAAGTCTTAAGCTTAATGCTTCTTGTTGTCTGATCACCAATAAGATTGATGTGGTAAATCTAAAATGAACTAGACATAGGGATTTTAGGTTTCAGCCTTAGACTTAATAGCACACGATCTTCATTGAGGATAGATAACCCTTTAATAGATTTCCTTACAGGATAGACATATACCTGTCGGGCGGGGGTAGCCATAATTGGAACTTAAACTTAATGAATCCAGATAATTTGGTTGACATAGACATATGGTTCAATTGGGTTAAACTGGTATTTGTGTCTGACCATCGACAGAGGCTTTTGCATAATTTAGTGTTCCAGGTTAGTAAACTGATTTATTACACAAACATAAAATAATCACTTCATCTTTTAAAAGATATTAGAAGGATTCACAACCCTAGATCTTTGTGTCTTTTGTTATTTTTCCTTAGTATTTTCTTTTGTATTTTTATTTATTTATTTTGCAAAACTACAATCAACCAAATCAATCAAGCAATCATTCTCTTCACCCTCAATTAGATATCTGTAAATAAATAGATTCAATAATTAATAACAATAGTAGGAATTAAGTCCTCGTGGGATCGATATTTTTATACTACTTGAACGATACGTGCGCTTGTGTTATACGTGTGTGTTTACGCAGGTCAGTAAACCGATATATTACACAAACATGAAATAACCACTTCATCTTTTAAAAGATATTAGAAAGATTCACAACCCTAGATAGTTTCCTAATATTGAATTTTCTTAAACCTACTTTCGTGCAATTTTATTTACTTGTTTTTAAATTTAAAATCATCACCATTTCAAATCAATCAATCAACCTGTTAGATACTAGTAATCATTTGACCTCATAAAATTAATAGATTAGGTATTAAGTCCTCGTGGGATCGATACTTTTTATACTATTTGAAAGATACATGCGCTTGCGTTATACGCGTGTGTGTAAGCAACAGTCACGTTTCGCGACGTGCCAAATGACAGTTTTGCCCTTTTTGTCCATTTTTCATTGTTTTGGCCCCGAATCATCTCCAAAGAGTCCCGAAACCTCATTTATCTACAAAATAATATTAAACACATCAAAATATTCATAAAACTCAAGAAACTATACAAAATATTAGGTCAAATGAGTGGAAAATAATGATATATTTACCACTCATCACACCCCCAAACCTAACATTTTGCTAGTCCTCGAGCAAAACAATAAAATAAAATAACATAAAAATCTTTAAAATAAAATTTAACTAAGCCACTTTCGTAAGGATCACGGTTGCATTTAGCGTGTGCAACAAGCCTTTAAACCCCTAGGTGTCCCTAGTGGACGAGGTAGTCTTGTGAGGGCTTACAACGTAGATACCCAGAAACGTCATTATAAAAAGTAAAAAGATAATATAGCTAATGCACACAAAAGCAAAAATATAAGAGAAAAAAGAATAAACAAGTTAGTGACTAAACATGTGAAACTTCTTATATAAGTTAAGAGTTGTTTTCTTTCTTTCTAAATTACCGAATAAGTAAATTCTCCGATTATTTTTGCCATTCTCCATATACACAGCCAACAAAATATTAATCAACTCATTTTGCCCACAATAGTCACAAGTGTAGTTGAGAAGAGAGTAATATTTTTGTCCTAAAGTTATATCAGACTTCACACCTTTTTTAGCAATGAAATATTTTTTTGGTTTTTTTTATTTATATACAATATCTTCCATCCATATAGCGAGCTTTGGGTCAGTGACTCCCAAACCAATTGGCTTTAGGGCACTAGGTGTTAAAACACCCCTACGAACTTAATTACTCAGACTTCAGATATATATATTTTTTGCAATATCTTTGATCCATATAGCAAGCTTTGGGCCAGTGGCTCCCAAACCAGTTGGTTTTAGGGCACTAGGTGTTAAAACACCCCTATAGACTTAATAACTCAGATCTCAGACGTTTTTTTTTATCCCATCACTTTTTTAGATGCTTCCTCTAATTAAACTATAGCACTGAATATTCAAACTCGTCAATTACAACTCATGTCCGTATGTTACCATGTATGTTGATAATACCTGTCAACTGAGCATATGAAGATCCATTTTAATCAGTTTTATGGAGAATTCACAAATTAAATAATTCAAAAGGAAATAAACAAAAATTAACTTGTTCTGAAATAGGTTGAGATACGTCTCAGGAGTGGAAATTCCTTACACAGCTATCTCACGCCAATTTCACCTGATTAATCAAGTTAAAAACACAAAAACACAATATATATATATATATTTTTTATTTTTGTAAAATTTTTTAATTTTTTTGAATTTTTCGAAAATTTTTGACTAAAAACAAAATAAAAACAACATAATAAAAAACAAGATACTAGTCAACTATTCCCCTCCCCCAAACCTAAATGAGACATTGTCCTCAATGTCTTAAAAAGTAGAAGATGAGTTTAGAAGATAGTACCTGGTTAGCTGAAATTCTACATCTAAAATGAAAATTAAAAGTTAAGATCCATATTTATCCGACGCTTTTTACCACGATCATTATCAGACCATTTTATCTTGGAAAGGATAGGGTAAATTTGTAGTTCAAAGGCTAATATTTGGTCAATTAAATCATGGGCAGTTCTGGAAGTGAAAATGAGTTCTTTTAAAGGTTTTGACACGAACCCATTTCTCCGGGCATCATCAAGAAATACACAAAGAAAATCATAAAATTGATTTGCGTTGAACAGTCCAATTGGTTTTTGGTGTATGCTCAAGTTCGCCCAAGATAGTACTGTAAAGATTTCCTCCATCATACCCAAACCACCTGGTAAAACAATAAATGCATCAACACGGTTAATCATTTCCACAAGTCGCTCAGACATACCTGGCATGATCAGTTCCTCTCCATTTGATGGACCTATAAGATTTGCCTCTGCCAAGGGCTTTGGGATGATTCCCAAAACTCGACTGCCTCCTTCCTGTACGGCCTTTGAAACTATCCTCATTAGTCCAAGATTGCCACCGCCATATACTAGGTGCATATTCCTTTCAGCTAGGACTCGACCCAATTCATGTGATGCCGCTACGTATTGTGGCTTAGTACCAACACTAGTACCACAAAAGACACATATATTTACTGTTTGATAGTTATGACCCATAGCGTCACTGTTTTGTAAAAGACATTGTGTATTTGTACAAAATTAACTATGTAGTAATGAAATTACCTTTTACCGTTTTTTAATTTATTTACTTTCATAAATAAATGGTAAAAGTCCATATGATTAGTTCCGGATTGAGATGATATGAGACAGTATCAATCCATAAAGGTTTAATCATTAAATATCCCTAGTCGTAGTATTATCGAGATTGTACATCGATAATGCGGAATAGACTAGTATTGCACTTGTGCGCGTTGCGAGGGCATAACGACATAGTTCTCATATATTTAAGTATATGATACTTATGCAAGTGCGATAGGAGGTTGTGTTTTGCCGATGGTACGGAAAACAGCTTCGCTCTGGATAGACCCCGCGGAATCCCATTGGTAGTATGTATATGTGTCTATGGGAGTCCGCTTCAGGGTAGGTGTATTTGGTCTTAACCTGAGACTTGCATCGCTAGTACTTACGACAATCGGTAAACTTTGGTTTTGGTCGTCCAGGGCTTTAACAGGTTCTGCGTACGCCTCTGCTGGGTTTATTGAGAATCGTAGTGTATTGGATGTGATGTCAAGACGGAAGTATCACTTCAGACATATGGAGATGATGATCACGCAGGGATTCAGAACTAGTTCTCTACAGTGTTGCAACCATCGGGATAATATGACAAGGTCATGATTATCCGATTCAAAGAGACTAGTTGCTTGATATCCAATATGTGCTTCGTACGGGGCAGACACTATTCGAGCCCCAGGCCTCGCACGTGACATCTGATACTGGATCGTAATACATGATACTACGGTATACTACACCTAATAAAGATCGTATATTCCAGTAAGAATATTTATGGAGAATTGGGTAGGCATGGTGCTTGCTAGAAGCCAACCTTGTCTTGTAAATCGGTAAAAACGTAGTACGAGGTACGTACGTGTTCGGATAGTCCGACGACCGTATTTACTGCCAACATATCCAGGGAGCTCTTGGGTCGCTTCCCAAAGATTCACCAATGACGTATGATTCGAGCTAAATTAATCTGGGATTAATTGCGGAGAGATTTTATCTTGGATAAAGTACTATTTGAAGAGAGAGAAAGATTAATTTGGAATTAATCATTAAAATAATATATTCGATATATTATTCGGAATTAGATTTCGACACGGAATTAAAATTAAATTTTAATTCGGGCAAACGAATTAATTTAGAATTAATTCGTTAGCGACGTGAATAGTAATTTTGCTAGGCATAATTATTTAATTAAATTCGATTTAAATTACAATGTGACGGAAGTTCGTTAATTCAGAATAAGCGAACTCGAGCCCGGGAGTGTTTGCGGGCCCACTCACATTCAAAATCAAGTGGGGCCCACATGTCACATCAACCATCACATCACATGTCACTAGTTTGATGTGTTTAGGTGAGGTTGTTGGTGAAGAGTGTAAAACACTCCAAATCTTGAAAAGGTAAAAGCATGTTGATTGACTAATACCAACCAAGGTTTGGTATATCTTTTCTTATTGTTTTTGAAACAAAATTAATTGATTAGAAAATCAAATACACAAGCCTCTCATCTCTCTCCTATTACCGAAACCAGTGAAGGTTTCTTCCTCTCTATTTTTATTCATTTCTTTGCCAAAATTTGTGAAGAAAATGTGTGAGTTTTTGTTGCAAAAATTCACAAAGGGCTAGCACTCTTCAAGGATCATCAAGAGGTGATAGGGAAACTAATACAAGAGCTTGGAAGACAAAACAAAGCTTGGAGCATTGTGGACTGCCTTGGCCGAATTCTTGGAGCACTTGGAGGAGGAATTTTTGTTGTTTGACGCATCCAAAACCGATCGATGTAAGTGTGTTTCCGCCACTCTTCTTCATTATTCATTCATGTTTTCATTGTTCATTTTGATCTTGGGAATAATCATGATTCCAACAATGGTATCAGAGCCTAAAATGAGCATGAAATTTATTAGGGTAAAATTTGGGGAAAATCCATGTGAGCATGATTTGATTAAATTGAATGGTTGAGTATGCTTGTATGTTGATAAAATGAAATGTGATTGGATCAATTCAACAAATTGTGATTGGATCAAAATTTGTAACCCCTTATGGCTTGGCCGAATATGTGTAGTACCCTAGGCTCTTGGAAAATTTTGTTTTGATGATCATTAGATGAGTTGAAACGAATGAAAAGTCGATTTGTAATTCGATCGGATTGAAAAACGAAATTGGACTAAAATCTTCACCTTGGCCGAGAGCCCTATGGCATGTATGGACTTGATTTTTGATTCAAAAATTGTTGGACAATAATTGGACAATTAGATACATAATTAATTGGTTAAATTGTATTTTGGAAATATTGATTTAGTTAATTAATTGATGTATTACACTTTAATTAACTAAGTTATAAAATTTGGAATTTTAAAAATTTGGTTAATGGGCTTAATTTTGAATTGGGCTTGAAATTATTATATTTGGGCATAATGGGCTTGGTTGGGCCAAGTTGGTTTAGGCAAATTGGATTGGATCCAAATTGGCCTAAATCATTCCATTAAGTCCAAATGTAATAAATGGGCTTTAAAGTTTAATTGAGCCTTATGGGATTTTATTTGATTTTATGGCAAACGAGGGTGATTCCTTACTTGGGCTTGGTAATTGGGTTTGACCCGTATTGACCATAGCCCATGCCTAATGAAATCAACCGAAAGCCCATCAGACTTTAATTAAACAAACATTGGATGTTAGTTGGGCTTTGAGACCCGATAAGATTAGATTTGGAATCTAAGTCGTTAAAGCGCATTAAAAAGTGTAAGTATTTAATTTGGAATTAATAATAGAATTAGTATGAATACGACTTAAATTAGATTTAACGAGTAGTTCGATATAATTCAAGAATTCGTACTTTGAGTACTTATTCTCAAACGAGTTGGACTCGCGCAAAATCAAATCGTTGTTTGAACATTGGATGATTACATAATTAAAGACTAATTAATTGGATTAGATTGGTTGTAATGCATGCTATGAATGAATATATGGATGTGTTGAATGAATAGCGTATATCGGATGGATATTAGAAGGGAAATGGTAATTTTGGAAATTATTGTAAATTTGGAATTTATAAATTGGACCTGCATGTCCAGCCTTATCTCTTATTATCTCTTTGTATTTTCTTCTCACCTAATTCCCCTCAATGTTAATGAGGTTTCTATTATTGTATTATGTAATTGGGTAGAAGTAGAATAGTGCTAGCCGGGGAGAGGAAAGGGAGCGATTTGTTCTAGGAACAATCTGTTTAAATATCCATCCGCATATCGTTATTAATTTACTTTTCGCGCCTTATGATGTTTTAGAAGCATGCTTAAGGTGTATGATTAGACCTTAACAAAGATAATAAATTGGTTGCCAATTTACGCAAAAAACCCCTCAAATCATATTAAGCATTTTTCCTTCCGTTGAGTGATTCTTACTCAGATCCAAAATTGGCATTGGTTGTGTTGGCCAAAGTCAAGAGCTTTGTCAATTGCGGATGTGTTTGAATCATGAGAGTTTTGTTCCATATCGGTGTCCTGTCCAAGTCGTGATTTGTTGGCCAAAGTCAAGATCACTTCTTGTCCATCGACATTGATTACGAAACTTTCCACGTCAATGGGTCCCGCTTAACTGGAATCATTAAGCTTGTTGTGCCAAAGCCAAGGCTTAGTTGATTCATAGGAAAAAGGTTAGGAAAATATATTGGATATATTGGCATATATATTACATATATATTTCGGACTTGGATGTCCACCTACCGGATCTAGGAATTGGATGAGATCCAATTGATCTTCGAGATCTACCTAGTTAAATATCATACAGCTTGTTGGCCAAAGTCAAGGTTGTGTGTTATTTAACGGGATCCTAGCCCACTAGGAAACTGGGTTTCCCGAGTACTCGACAGAGGGTTAGAGGCTCGCCGAAAAATAATGGGAGGCTAGTATTGAATTTGCAATTTCATTCAGATACTTAGCTTTACGCGCTTTCATAATTATTTCGCCAAAATTATATTATTAGTTGGACTAATATAATGTTATTTTTCTTGTAACAGTTAGACTGTACCCAAATATCGTTGATTAGATAGTTAGACTATCGTAATCAAGATGACTGGAAAGGGAAATGTCTGAGACATTATCATGGGCGAAAATGTCTTCAAGGGCAAGAACTTTGCCAATTGGGAAATGAATCTGAGGATTGTCCTTGGAGCCGAGAGGCTGCTATATACCATACAGAGACCTCTTGGGCCTAAGCCCAACCTGATGAGCTACTTGAGCTGGAGCTTTGGAAGACTCACAGCGATGATTGTGAAACTGCTCAGTCAATTATGTTTGCTGCCATGATTCAGCATTTCCGTTGACAGAACATGGACTTGGATCCTTATAACATGTTGGCGAGGTTGCACGATCTTCACCGATCTAACTGAAGGTCGCAGAGATATGAGTTAGTGAGGAAGTTCTTCCGTACGCGTTTTTCAGAAGGCATGTCCTGTTGAATCCCATGTGGTACAGATGATTGCTGACATAGATGAGCTGGCTAACATGGGGATAGTCTTAGAGGCTGAGATTACCATAGATATGACCTTGCAATCTCTCCCCGACACTTGGAAATAGTTCATCATAAGCTATAACCTGATGAACACTGATGATACTCTTGGAGAGTTGTTGTCAATTCACAAGGAAGCTGAAAATGAGCTGCTTAAGGGCAACAAGCGTGAGGCGCACTTTGCTTTGACATCTCAAACACCGAGGGCTGGGCCCAAGGTGACTGGATGTGTGAAGAAAAAGAAGCATAAAAGAAAGGGCAAGGCCAAATCGTCAAAGGCTTCTGGGAAGCCTAAGGACAAATCTCAGGATGTTTGCCTCCAGTGCGGCAAGCGGAGTCACTGGAAGCGTGACTGCCGCGAGTACAAGGCACTCCAGAATGAGATAAAGGCGGGCAAGGCACCGGCCTCAGGTATGTTTGTTATTGAAATAAACATGACTACTTTTAGTTTTAAAAATTGGATTTTTGATTCTGGTTGTGGTACTCATATATGTACTGATGTGCAGGATCTGCGGATTAGCAGGAAACTGGCCTCAGTGGAGATTGATCTACGCGTCGGAAATGGGGCACCAGTCGCCGTTTTGGCCGTTGGCACTTTTGTTTTGGAACTGCCCTCGGGGCATGTACTTGAACTTAATGACTGTTATTATGTACCTAGTTTGACTAGGAATATTATTTATGTATCTATGTTAACCCAATGTTGGTATACTTTTGTATTTCGAAACACTGGGTGTTACTTATTTAAAAATGATGTAGAAATTTGCACCGCTGATGCAAATAATGGTCTTTATATTTTGAATATAAATCTATCTCCAACATATAATATAACAAACAAAAGGCTCAAAATAAGTAACAAAGATGAAACTTATATGTGGCACTATCGTCTAGGACACATTAACAAGACTCGCATATCCACGCTTTCGAAGAGTGGGTACTTGGACGGATTTGATCCAAATTCATATGACGTCTGCGAATCTTACCTATTAGGCAAAATGCCTAAATCACCTTTTAGCGGTAAAGGTGAACGCGCCACTGAACTGTTAGCCCTCGTTCATAGTGACGTATATGGGCCCATGTCTAGCCAGGCTAGAGGTGGATACGAATACTTCGTAACCTTTACAGATGATGCATCACGTTATGGTTATGTGTATCTGATGAGACACAAGTCGGAAACTTTTGATAAATTCAAAGAGTTTCGACACGAAGTTGAAAAATAGACCGACAAGAGTATAAAGACATTACGGTCAGACCGTGGTGGTGAATACTTAAGCAATGAGTTTCTAGATTACTTGAAAGAATATGGTATTCTTTCACAGTGGACTCCTCCTGGAACACCGCAATTAAACAGTGTTCTGAACGAAGAAACCGAACTTTGTTGGACATGGTTAGGTCTATGATGAGTCGCACTGAGCTACCTATTTCCTTTTGGGGATATGCATTAACAGTGCAATTCTTATTTTGAATAAGGTTCCGTCAAAGTTTGTACAACAGACACCATATGAGATATGGACAGGAAAGAAACCGGGTTTCTCATTCCTGAAGATTTGGAGATGCTGGGCATACGTCAAACGTTTGGAAGGTACCAAACTTAAACCCAAATCGGATAAATGCCTATTCGTAGGATATCCTAGGGAAACCAAAGGATATTACTTCTATTACCCACGAGAGAACAAAGTATTTGTTGCTCTACATGCGGTTTTCCTTGAGAAGGAATTCCTAAATGCAGTGGTTAGTGGGAGGAAAGTAGAACTCGATGAAAATCGAATGATACTGTTCCAGGCATAGAATCCTCAACGGAACAAGAACAATCCATCCGGGATGAGACTGTACCATAATATTCTATTACACAATGACCGCGTAGGTCGGAGAGAGTCAGGAAACAACCTGAGAGGTATGGGTTTCTGATCTCACCTCATGTAGATATTAATCTCATTGAGGATAACGAACCGGCTACGTATGAGGAAGCGATACAAGGTATCGATTATGTTTTATGGCAAGAGGCCATGAAGTCCGAAATGGATTCCATGTACACCAAGCAAGTTTGGACATTGGTTGATGCACCAGAAGGCGTAAAGCCTATTGGATGCAAATGGGTCTTCAAGAAGAAGAACGACATGGATGGCAACGTACAAACGTACAAAGCTAGGCTTGTAGCGAAAGGATATCGTCAACAACATGGTGTTGATTACGACGAAACTTTCTCACCCGTTGCCATGATTAAATCCATTCGGATAATGCTTGCAATTGCTGCATATTTCGATTACGAGATATGGAAGATGGACGTTAAAACCGCTTTCCTTAACGGAAACCTTTCAGAGGATGTTTATATGCAACAACCTGATTGTTTTATCTCGTCCAGACTTGCAAACAAGGTTTGTAAGTTAAATCAGTCCATTTATAGACTGAAGCAATCATCACGATCTTGGAACCACGTTTTGATGAGATCATAAAAGAATATGATTTCATTCAAAATGAAGATGATCCTTGTGTATACAAGAAGGTTAGTGGGAGAGCACTGACTTTTATTGTCCTTTATGTTGAACGATGTATTGCTAATAGGCAATGAAATTCCCATGCTAACGTCGGTGAAAGCTTGGCTTTCATTGAAATTCTCCATGAAAGATCTGGGAGAAGTAGCCTTTATTCTGGGAATAAAGATCTACAGTGATAGATCTAGAAAGCTGTTTGGACTCTCCCAGAGCACGTACATTGACAAAGTGTTGAAGAGATTCAACATGGATCAGTCCAAGAGAGGACTGTTGCCAGTGTCACATGGCGTCTATCTATCTAAGGACATGTGTCCTAAAACTCAAGATGAGAGAGACAACAAGAGTCGGATACCGTTCGCCTCGGCAGTCGGATCGATCATGTATGCCACGATATGTACGCGACCTGATGTCTCATATGCTTTGAGCATGTGTAGTCGCTATCAGGCCGATCCAGGTGAAGGTCACTGGATGGTGGTTAAGAATATCCTAAAGTATCTTAGAAGAACTAAGGATGCTTTCTTAATCTATGGAGATGGAGAACTTGAGGTAACTGGGTATACCGATGCAAGTTTCCAAACCGACAAAGACGACTCCAAGTCGCAATCTGGGTACATATTTTGTTTGAACAACGGAGCAGTGAGCTGGAAATCTTCCAAGCAAGAGACTGTTGCCGATTCAACAACAGAAGCGGAGTACATTGCTACAGCTGAAGCAGCAAAGGAAGCAGTTTGGATCCGAAAATTCCTAATTGGATTAGGAGTAGTTCTGTTAGCAGCTGAGCCCGTTCCATTGTATTGTGACAACAATGGAGCTATAGCACAGGCTAAGGAACCGCGGTCTCATCAACGATCTAAGCATGTTCTTCGATGTTTCCATCTGATTCGTGAGATCATACATCGTGGCGATGTGAAGATCGAGAAGATCGCATCAGATGACAACATAGCAGATCCGCTGACGAAAGCTATTTCTCACCCAAAGTTTGAGCGACATGTACATAGTTCAGGTATTAGATGCTTGAGTGACTGGCTATAGGCCAAGTGGGAGATTGTTGGATATTATGACCCATAGCGTCACTGTTTTGTAAAAGACATTGTGTATTTGTACAAAATTAACTATGTAGTAATGAAATTACCTTTTACCGTTTTGTAATTTATTTACTCTCATAAATAAATGGTAAAAGTCCATATAATTAGTTCCGGATTGAGATGATATGAGACAGTATCAATCCATAAAGGTTTAATCATTAAATATCCCTAGTCGTAGTATTATCGAGATTGTACATCGATAATGCGGAATAGACTAGTATTGCACTTGTGCGCGTTGCGAGGGCATAACGACATAGTTCTCATATATTTAAGTATAGGATACTTATGCAAGTGCGATAGGAGGTTGTGTTTTGCCGATGGTACGGAAAACAGCTTCGCTCGGGATGGACCCCCGCGAAATCCCATTGGTAGTATGTAAATGTGTCTATGGGAGTCCGCTTCAGGGTAGGTGTATTTGGTCTTAACCTGAGACTTGCATCGCTAGTACTTACGACAATCGGTAAACTTTGGTTTTGGTCGTCCAGGGCTTTAACAGGTTCTCTGCGTACGCCTCTGCTGGGTTTATTGAGAATCGTAGTGTATTGGATGTGATGTCAAGACGGAAGTATCACTTCAAACATATGGAGATGATGATCACGCAGGGATTCAGAACTGGTTCTCTATAGTGTTGCAACCATCGGGATAATATGACAAGGTCATGATTATCCGATTCAAAGAGACTAGTTGCTTGATATCCAATATGTGCTTCGTACGGGGCAGACACTATTCCAGCCCCAGGCCTCTCACGTGACATCTGATACTGGATCGCAATACATGATACTACGGTATACTACACCTGATAAAGATCGTATATTCTAGTAAGAATATTTCTGGAGAATTGGGTAGGCATGGCGCTTTGCTAGAAGCCAACCTTGTCTTGTAAATCGGTAAAAACGTAGTACGAGGTACGTACGTGTTCGGATAGTCCGACGACCTTATTTACTGCCAACATATCCAGGGATCTCTTGGGTCGCTTCCCAAAGATTCACCAATGACGTATGATTCGAGCTAAATTAATCTGGGATTAATTACGGAGAGACTTTATCTTGGATAAAGTACTATTTGAAGAGAGAGAAAGATTAATTTGGAATTAATCATTAAAATAATATATTCGATATATTATTCGGAATTAGATTTCGACGCGGAATTAAAATTAGTTTTTAATTCGGGCAAGCGAATTAATTTAGAATTAATTCGTTAGCGACGTGGGTAGTAATTTTGCTAGGCATAATTATTTAATTAAATTCGATTTAAATTACGTCGCGACGGAAGTTCGTTAATTCGAAATTAGCGAACCCAAGCCCGGGAGTGTTTACGGGCCCACTCACATTCAGAATCGACTGGGGCCCACATGTCACATCAACCATCACATCACATGTCACTAGTTTGATGTGTTTAGGTGAGGTTGTTGGTGAATAGTGTAAAACACTCCAAATCTTGAAAAGGTAAAAGTATGTTGATTGACTAATACCAACCAAGGTTTGGTATATCTTTTATTATTGTTTTTGAAACAAAATTAATTGATTAGAAAATCAAATACACAAGCCTCTCATCTCTCTCCTATTACCGAAACCAGTGAAGGTTTCTTCCTCTCCATTTTTCTTCATTTCTTTGCCAAAATTTGTGAAGAAAAGGTGTGAGTTTTTGTTGCAAAAATTCACAAAGGGCTAGCACTCTTCAAGGATCATCAAGAGGTGATAGGGAAACTAATACAAGAGCTTGGAAAGACAAAACAAAGCTTGAAGCATTGTGGACTGCCTTGGCCGAATTCTTGGAGCACTTGGAGGAGGAATTTTTGTTGTTTGACGCATCCAAAACCGATCGATGTAAGTGTGTTTCCGCCACTCTTCTTCGTTATTCATTCATGTTTTCATTGTTCATTTTGATCTTGGGAATAATCATGATACCAACATTTACAACTCGTCTTCTTGAAGTGGCTTCCATTTTTATTTGGATGCCTTCAAAAATGCAATGATGAGTTGAATTTATAACACCTGAGAATGGTTAGTAATAATAGCACCAGTGTCTTCCAAAGAACGATTATTAACAAAATTATAAAAGAAATCGTGAAAGGTCAAAAAGTCTGGATCCTGTCGGAGAAAATAAAAGAAAATAAAAAAAAAATTCACAATTATTAGGAAAAGACAAAGAGACATAATATTTACAAGAAAGTAACAGGTTGATTGATGTCTATGCATCAGGGACAAGTTTCCTATCCAATTTTCTTATAAATTGGTAAACAATGTCTTTTTGAGTCAGATTCCTGAGACTTAACTGTTGTCTTTCTTTACGGAATTGTCATATCCACTAGAATGCGTCTCAAGAGTCTTAGATATGTCATCCAAATACTCCTTACTCAAGCCATCCCTAATGAATTTACTTTTATCTTCACGGTTATCAGACGCCATTCCTAAAGAACGACAACGAGTATTACATGTCATAGGAGCACATTTATAACAAACACCCATTCTTTTGGCTCTTCTCTTTTTAGCATAGGTGCTTCTTCATAAACCAGGCAGATGTGAAATAAAAGAGTCAGAAGACTCACCTGCCAACCGGACCCGTGCTTCAATAATCCAACGAATGTCATTAGGAATACCTTTGATCATTAGTAGTCTCATCCGTTCCAAACGAGGTTTGTAGACTTTCATCAGAGAGTTCTGAGTGAGAGAAGGAAAGTGCTTGTAAAGATTTGTGAGAACTTCTTCCATCCTAAAATGACTTTACCTACAAAATTAATCACACAAAATTAAAACACACCAAATCTGAATATATACAGAAATTGCATGGTTGCCTCCCTGTTAGCGCTAAGTTTAAAGTCGTAAGCTAGACATGACTGCCCGAATGTTAGGCTGGATCTGAAAGTGTGACACTTTTTTTTATCGCTCGATTAATTCTCCCCAGTAGTGCTTGACACGCTTGTTTTTAACCTTGAATGTTTTGTTGGAGTTGGGATCATGTAACTCAACGGCTCTATCTGGTAAAACTTGGGTGATTAAGAATGGACCTGACCACCATGATTTTGGCTTCCATGGAAATAGTTTCAACCTTGATTTGTTTAACAGTACCCTCTGCCATGGTTCTAGTTGTATGCGCATTAACTTCTCATCATGTCTCTTCTTGGCCTTTTCTTTGTACAGTTTGGCATTCTCAAAAGGCTGTATGTGAAATTCCTCCAATTCATTGAGCTGGTGGAACTGTTTCTCTTCTGTTGCTTGTAGTGCAAGAATAGGCTTCTTCAGTGCGCAAGACGCTTTATCTTCAGGCTCCAACGGTAATTGACAAGCTTTAAGTTTGTCAGTAGAACTTTGCATTGTATTGGAGTTCTAGATGGTAGTATATATCATATCAAGTCTGAAACATTCCTCTTTCTTTTCGTCATCCGGGAAATTCATGGCTTTGAAAACATTGAATGTTACTTCTTGGTCCTGTACCTTCATGGTTAGTTCTCATTTTTGTACATCAATAATGGTTCGACCTGTAGCCAAGAATGGTCTCCCGAGGATGATTGGCACGTCTTCGTCTTCCTCCATATCAAGGACAATAAAATCTGCTGGGAAAATAAATTTGTCAACTTTGACCAGCACATCCTCAACTACACCTCTCAGAAATACGAACGTTTTATGAGAAAGTTACAGAGAGACTGAGGTGGGCATTGTTTCTCCAATCTGTAATTT
Organism: Zanthoxylum bungeanum; assembly: GCA_019454045.1. Classification (NCBI taxonomy): domain Eukaryota; kingdom Viridiplantae; phylum Streptophyta; class Magnoliopsida; order Sapindales; family Rutaceae; genus Zanthoxylum; species Zanthoxylum bungeanum. The sequence goes on from SKCR01052753.1 coordinate 50,107, forward strand.
TCTAAAAATAGAAAAATGCATCAAGTTAATACTTGCACCTAGATCACACAAAGCCTTACCGAAGTCATGTTCTCCAATGATGCATGGGACATTGAAATTGCCAGGATCTTTCAACATTGGGGGAAGCTTTCTCTGAATGATAGCGTTGTATTCTTCTGATAATGCTATTGTCTCGTAATCTCCCAATCTCCGCTTTCGTGAAAGAATGTCTTTCATGAATTTGACATAGCTAGGCATTTGTTCCAACGCTTCTGCAAATGGAATATTGATATGCAGCTTTTTGAAGATCTCCAAGAATCGAGCAAACTGCTTGTCCCGTTTGTTTTTCTGGAGTCGCTGTGGAAAAGGTGGAGGTGGAGTGATTCTTTATTGATCTTTTTCCTTTGCTTCTTTTTCTTCCATCTGTGGAACTGCATATTTTGGAAATTCCTCAGTGGATGTCTTGATTCCAACATCTTTGTTGATTTCAGTACCGCTTTTCAAAGTAATGGCTTGACATTGCTCCTTCCCTCGGTTCCTTGGATTTGGTTATGTGTTGCTAGGAAGGTTACCTAGTGGTCTGTAACTCTGAGCATTGGCCAATTGTCCAATTTGATTCTCCAGTGCTTTAATGGAAGCAGATTGGCTCTGAAATATAACATTATATTTTTTTAACTGAGCTACCATTTCTGCTATTCCTCGTTCTTTTTCATGCTTCTGGCCTTTATTCAGTTGTTGGAATCCGAGTGGTGGATAGTTCATTTGCCCTGAATTGTTGCTCCATGAGAAATTATGATGATTCTTCCACCCTGGGTTGTAGGTGTTGGAATACGGATTGTTCCCATGTCTGTTGAAATTGTTGACATAATTCACCGTTTCTTTATGTTGGTTTGTCTCTGGTGCTCCTCCATATGGTGAACTTGTGGATCCAATATTGCCTTGTATGCTAAGAGTTTCCATGAATTTGCATATCTGATCCAGCTTGGCATTTACTGCTGTGTTGGCTCCAGCTTCATAAATTCCAGCAATTCTTTGGATCATGTTCTTTTCTGTTGGCCACAGAGAATTATTGTTGGCCATTTTTTCAATTAAATCCCAAGCTTGTTCTTCTTCTTTTGCCATTAGTGCTCCTTCAGCAGCAGCGTCAATTGTGGTTCTCATCAGTCCAGAAACTCCATTGTAGATAGTTTGGACTTGTAGCCATTTTGTAATCGCATGGTGAGGACATTTCCGGAATAAATCTTTATACATTTCCCAAGCTTCGCAGAGGGATTCTGAGTCATGTTGCACAAAAGATGTGATGTCATTTCTCAGCTTTGCAGTTCTGGCTGGTGGAAAGTACTTTGCAAGGAATTTTGTGGCTATAGTGTTCTAAGTTGTGATGAAACCTGCTGGTAATGAATGTAGCCAAGCTTTAGCTTTGTCTTTCAAGGAATATGGAAAAACTCACAGTCTCATTGCTTATTCAGCTGCTCGGTTGTAATTGAAAGTGCTGAAGATCCTAATACCCACATCAGCAACTTCCAGGAAGTTGCTGATGTGGGCATTAGGATCTTCAATTGCATTCCCCCAAACTGAACTAATTGTTGAATCATCTGAATGCATGTTTTGATGTCACACGCATTTACTGGTAAGGGAGGAAGTACAATACAGGAAATGAAGCCGTCAACCACCGAAAGAGTTCTGTCTCGAATGGGAATTGGTGGTGCAACTTCTAAAGGTTCAGGTTCCATGTTGACTAGTGCTTCTTGGCCTTCTCGTCTTTCCCTTCTCAACTGTCTAATGGTTCTTTCAATTTCTGGGTCACGCAGACGGATTTCAAAGCTTCTGGTTCGTCTCATGTAGTGTCTGAGAACCTGAAACACAAGAAAACATAAATAATAAGTAAAAGAAAATTAGATACAAGTAAAGATATCTAACTGATGAGTGGTAATTATATCACTATTTTCCACTCATTTAACTTAATATTTTATATAGTTTCTTGAGTTTTGTGAATATTTTGATGTGTTTTGTGTTATTTTATAGATAAATAAAGTTTCAGGACTCTCTGTAGGTGATTTGGGACCAAAACAGTGAAAAATGACACAAAATGGCAAAATGGTCATTTGGCGCGTCGCGACGCCTAACGTGCGCCCATCCATGTTAACGTGTGACGGGTCCACATGTCAGAATATGTGAAGTTTGACTTTGCTAAAGTGCGCCGATCCATGTTAACGTGCGACAATCAATTTCACCACGTGTCGCCACGTCATCCCCACGTCAGCGCCACATCAGCACAATTATTGAGTCATTTATCCGAAATGCCACGTGGCAGATAAGAATCTGAAGCAGTGAATCACAAGATGACACGTGGCGCGTCGCGACGCGAGAAGCCTACCGAGGTCTATAAATTGAGCTCGAGATTTCAGTTTTAGATGTACATTTCTATCTGAATTCTCTGATGTAAATAGAGAGTTTTCTACCTAGTTTCTTTTTAATTTCAGTTTTGTAATTAATTTTAATTACGTTATGTAATAGTAATTTACTTTTATAATAGTAATAGTAATTTACCTTTTTTACAGTTTTTACTATTCAACTATGAGGAGGTAACTTCCCCCTACTAAGGTGAAAGGTAATTCTTTTACTATTGTTATTTAGATTAATCTCCCTTAATTATAATATATTCACCATTTAAAATTTGACTTAATAAGGATACCGCTATATTGGTCGGTTGGTAATTCATTTTAAACTGGTTTAAACCTGACTAAGTAAGGATACCGCCAGATTGGTCGGTTGGTAATTAAATTTTCTTACTGCCTATATGGCAGGTTTATTTTGGTTCCGCCTTTATGGATGGTTGAACTTAATTTGACTTAATCAGGTTACCGCCTATATGGCTGGTTGGCAAAATTATCATAAGTTAATATATTATATTAAGGGAGATATCTAAATGGTAAATGGTAAAAGTAGATCCTTTTACCTTAGCATTTTATTTTATTATAAATTTACTTTTCAGCATTTTCTTTACCGCATTTACTTTTCAGCATTTTTACTTTATGTATTTTATTTTACTAGCCCTAGTTATGAATAGTAACTAAGTTAGTTATCTAGGGTTGTGATGAATTCAAATATCACCGGTTTATAAGGGGTTAGATTATAGTTTGGGTAATATAAAGATTTATTTATTGAGCCTTAATCTTAATGCTTTTTATTAACTGGCCATTAATAAAATTGATTAGGTAAACTTAAAATAAACTTGGAAAAGGGATTTTAGGTTTAAGACCCTAGACTCAATAGCCCACGATCTTCCTTGAGGATAGATAACCCTTTAATAGATTTCCTTACATGATAGGAATATACCTGTCGGACGGGGGTAACCATAATTGGAACTTAATCTTAATGAATCCAGGTAATTTGGTTGACATAGACATATGGTTCAATTGGGTTATACTGGGTATTTGTAATTGACCATCGGAAGAGGCTTTTACATAATTTCGTGTTCCAGGTTAGTAAATCAATATATTACCCAACTATAAGATAAACACTGCATCTTTAAATAATATTGGAATAAATCACAACCCTGGATATTTTATTAATATTGAATTTTTCTTCAGTTTAATTTCGTGCAACTTTATTTACTAGTTTTAAATTTAATTTGTAAGTCACCATCCCAATCAAAACAAACAATCTGTTAGATACTAGTAAACATTCGACCTCATCAAATTAATAACTTAGGTATTAAGTCCTTGTGGGATCGATACTTTTTATACTACTTGAACGATACGTTCGCTTACGTTATACGCGTGTGATTACGCCGGTCAAGTTTTTGGCGCCGTTGTCGGGGACTTATTTATCTTTCACTATTAGTTTTGGGGTTAGATACGTTACTTGTATCTATTTTTTTTTTTACTTATTGTTTTTGTTTTCTTGTGTTTCAGGTTCTCAGAAACTACATGAGACGAACCAGAAGCTTTGAACTCCGACCGCTTGACCCATAAATTGAAAGAACCATCAGACAGTTGAGGAGGGAAAGACGAGAAGGCCAAGAAGTAATTATCCACATGGAACCTGAACCTTTGGAGTTTGCACCACCAATACCCATTCGAGACAGAACCATTCCGGTGGTCGACGGCTTCATTTCCTGTATTGTACTTCCTCATTTACCAGCAAATGCGTGTGACATCAAAACATGCATTCAGATGATTCAACAATCAGTGCAATTTGGGGGGAAAGCAACTGAAGATCCTAATACCCACATCAGCAATTTTCTGGAAGTTTGCGGCACTTTCAATTACAACCAAGAAGCTGAAGAAGCAATGAGACTGCGGGTTTTTCCATACTCCTTGAATGACAGAGCTAAAGCTTGGCTACATTCACTACCAGCAGGTTCTATCACAACTTGGAACACTTTAGCCACCAAATTTCTTGCAAAGTACTTTCCACCAGCCAGAACTGGAAAGCTGAGGAATGACATCACATCCTTTGTACAACAAGACTCGGAAACTCTGTACGAAGCTTGGGAAAAGTACAAAGATTTGCTCCGAAAATGACCTCACCATGAGATTCCAAAATGGCTTCAAGTCCAAACTTTCCATAACAAACTTTCTAGACTAATGAGAACCACAATTGATGCTGCTGCTGGAGGAGCTTTAATGGCTAAATGAGAAGATCAAGCCTGGGACCTAATTGAAGAAATGGCCAACAAAAATTCCTTGTGGCCAACAGAAAGGAGCATGATCCAAAGAATTGTTGGAATTTATGAAGTTGGAGCCAATACAGCAGTCAACGCCAAGCTGGATCAGATATGTAAATTCATGGAGACTCTCAGCACTCAAAGCAACATTGGAGCCACAAGTTCACCATATAGAGGAGCACCAGAACCAAACCAACTTGAAGAGACGGTGAATTATGTCAACAATTTCAACAGACGGGGGAACAATCCATATTCCAACACCTACAATCCATGGTGGAGGAATCATCCCAATTTTTCATGGAGCAACAATTCAGGGCAAAAGAATTTTCCACCACCTGGATTCCAGCAACAGAACAAAGGCCAGGAACATGAAAAAGAACCAGAAATGAAACAATGGATTGCAAAGATGATCAAAAAGCAACAAGAAGCATATGATGCTATATTTCAAAGCCAAACTGCTTCCATCAAAGCACTGGAGAATCAAATTAGACAACTGGCCAATGCTTAGAGTTACAGACCGCCAGGAAATCTTCCCAGCAATACAGAACTAAATCCAAGGAACATAGGGAAGAAGCAATGTCATGCCATCATGTTAAAAAGCGGTACTGAAATCAACAAAGATGTTGGAGCCAAAACAACTGCTGAGGAAGTTCTAAAAGAAATAAAGCAACAGATGGAGGAAAAAGAATTAAAGGAAAAAGAACATATCACTCCACCTCCACCTTTTTCCTCAGCGTCTTCAGAAAAACAAACTGGATAAGCAGTTTGCTCGATTTCTAGAGGTGTTCAAAAAGCTGCACATCAACATTCCATTTGCAGAAGCTTTGGAAGAAATGCCCAGCTATGTCAAATTCATGAAAGATATTCTTTCACGAAAACGAAGATTGGGAGATTACGAGACAGTAGCATTGACGGAAGAATGCAATGCTATTATTCAAATGAAACTTCCCCCGAAGTTGAAAGATCATGGCAGTTTCACAGTCTCATGCACCATTGGAGAACATTATATCTGTAAGGCTTTATGTGATTTAGGTGCAAGTGTTAATTTAATGCCTTTTTCTATTTACAGGAAACTGCAAATTGGAGAAGCAATGCCTACCTCAGTCTCACTACAACTTGCTGATCGAACGCTCGCATTTCCGAGAGGAGTCATTGAAGATGTCCTGGTCAAAGTCGACAAACTCATTCTCCCAGCAGATTTCATTATCCTAGACATGGAAGAAGACAAAGATATGCCTATCATCCTTGGGATACCATTTTTGGCTACAGGTAAAACTGTAATTGATGTGCAAAAATGAGAACTAACCATGAAAGTGCAGGACCAAGAAGTTACCTTTAATGTTTTCAAAGCCATGAAATTCCCGAGCGATGAAAAGGAAGAAAAATGTTTCAGAGTTGATGTTGTTGATAGTATCGTTCAGGATACTGAGCCAAATCCCATGGATACACTTGAAGCTTACATCACCAACATGACTGACAGCGAGCTAGATGCTGAAATCCTCTAATGTATCAACTACCTTGACAAACCATTCCAATTCAAATCGACACCACAAGTGGAAAGCCTGGAACTGCCAAAGAAAGATCGAATCAAGCCCTCAATTGAAGAACCACCGCAGTTGGAGCTGAAATTACTTCCGAGTCATCTCAGGTATGTATTTCTTGGAAACTCTTCTGAATTACCTGTTATTATTTCTTCTTCACTAACATTGGAGCATGAAGAAAAGTTACTAAGAGTATTACGAGAACACAAGAGAGCCATTGGTTGGACTATAGCAGACATTTGAGGCATTAGTCCATCATTTTGCATGCAAAAGATTCTGATGAACGATGAGTACAAACCCACAGTGGAGCATCAACGAAGACTCAATCCAATCATGAAGGAGGTCGTAAAGAAAGAAATCATCAAATGGTTGGATGCTGGCATCATATACCCCATCTCAGACAGCACTTGGGTGAGTCATATGCAGTATGTACCAAAGAAATGATGAAAAACTGTTGTCACCAATGAAAAAAAATGAGCTGATTCCAACAAGAACGGTGACTGGATGGAGAGTATGCATGGACTACCGAAAGCTGAACAAAGCCACGAGAAAGGATCATTTTCCACTGCCATTCATTGATCAAATGTTGGACAGACTGGCGGGACATGAGTTCTATTACTTTCTTGACGGATATTCAGGGTACAATCAGATTGCTATTGCCCCAGAAGATCAGGAGAAAACCACTTTTACATGTCCGTATGGTACTTTTGCTTTCCGCAGGATGCCATTTGGATTATGTAATGCCCCTGCCACATTTCAGCGTTGCATGATGGCTATCTTCTCAGACATGCTGGAACATAGTATGGAGGTGTTTATGGATGACTTCTCTTTGTTTGGAGACTCTTTTGACCACTGCTTGCAAAATTTGGAATATGTGTTACAAAGATGTGAAGATACCAACCTGGTACTCAACTGGGAGAAATACCACTTCATGGTATAGAGAGGCATTGTTCTTGGAAATCGGATCTCACAAAATAGAATCGAGGTAGACAAAGTAAAGATTGAGACAATTGAAAAACTACCTCCGCCGACATCAGTCGAAGGGATTCGGAGCTTTCTTGGACATGCAGGTTTTTACAGGAGATTTATCAAAGACTTTTCCAAGATTGTTAAACCTCTTTGCAATCTTCTGGAGAAGGATATGTCTTTCAACTTCACCAAAGAATGCCAGGAAGCTTTTGAGATCTTAAAACAGAAGCTAGTTTCTGCCCCCCATCATAGTAGCACCAGACTGGACTCTTCCATTTGAAGTGATGTGTGATGCTAGTGATTTTTCTGTAGGTGCAGTTTTGGGACAACGCAAAGCAAAGATTTTCCACATCATCTACTACTCCAGCAGAACTTTGAATGAAGCTCAACTCAACTACACAACCACTGAAAAGGAGTTGCTCGCAGTTGTGTATGCTTTTGACAAATTCTGCGCATATCTGCTGGGTCCCAAAGTGGTGGTCTACACAGATCATTCAGCAATCAAATACTTGATCACGAAGAAAGATGCCAAACCCAGATTAATCCGTTTGATACTTCTTCTGCAAGAATTTGACTTGGAAATTCGAGACAGGAAATGGACAGAGAATCAAGTGGCAGATCATCTATCGAGGCTTTAGAATGGAGAAACAGCTGGCAAAGAACTGATAATCAAAGAAAAATTTCCAGATGAACAGCTGTTTGCCATGAAACAGCAGGATGTCCCTTGGTATGCTGACTATGTCAACTTCATTGTATCAGGAAAATGGCCATTGGAATGGACAACTCAGCAACGGAAGAAATTCTTCAAAGAAGTCAAGCACTATGACTGGGATGAGCCGTACCTGTTCAAATGGTGTGCTGATCAATTATTAAGACGATGTGTTCCACATGAGGAGGTCAACAGTGTTCTGCAACACTGTCATTCATCACCATACGACGGACACTTCAGCAGAAATAAAACTGCAGCCAACGTCCTACAATCAGGTTTGTGCCAGAGAACAGGAAATATTTTGAGGAGAAATGAAGGACCACTGCAAAACATTATGGAAGTGGAAATTTTAGATGTGTGGGGTATTAATTTTATGGGACCATTTGTTCCATCATTCGGAAACATGTACATCCTGGTTGATGTAGACTACGTCTCCAAATGGGTTGAAGCAATTGCACTGCCATCCAACGATTCAAAAGTGGTGATCAAGTTCCTTAAAAAGAATATTTTCACTCGCTTCGGAACACCTCGGGCAATTATCAGCGATGGTGGCTCACATTTCTGCAACAGATACTTTGATGCACTCCAATCCAAATACAGAGTTACTCACAAGGTTGCCACTACTTATCATCCACAGTCAAATGGACAGGTTGAAGTTTCAAACAGAGAAATCAAAAGAATCTTAGAGAGAACTGTTGGATCAACAAGAAGAGACTGGTCAACAAAACTAGATGATGTATTATGGGCCTACCGAACAGCTTAAAAGACACCCATTGGTATGTCCCCATATCGATTGGTTTTTGGGAAAGCATGTCATCTGCCAGTTGAGCTTGAACACAAGGCGTACTGGGCACTGAAGAAGTTGAATCTTGATTCACAAGCTGCAGGAGAGAAACAACTTCACCAACTCAACGAATTAGAGGAATTTCGCTTATAGGCTTATGAGAATGCCAGATTGTACAAAGAAAAGACCAATAAATGGCATGATCGAAAAATAGTGCACAGACAGTTGGAACCAAGGCAGCAAGTGTTGTTGTACAATTCACGGTTGAAACTTTTCCTTGGAAAGTTGAAATCAAGGTGGTCAGGTCCATTTGTGATCACTCAGGTTTTTCCATATAGAGCTCTTGAGTTACTGGATCCCAACACCAACGAAACATTCAAGGTTAACAGTCAGCATGTCTAGCACTACTGGGGAGAATCATTTGAGTGACAAAAAGAAAGTGTCACACTTTCAGATCCAGCCTAACGTTTGGGCAGTTACATCTAGCTGACGACGTTAAACTTAGCGCTCGCAGGGAGGCAACCCATGCAATTTGTGTATATATTGTGATCTGGTGTGTTTTATTTTTGTGTGTTTAATTTTTGCAGGTAAAGTCATTTCACGATGGAATAAGTTCTCACAAATCTTCACAAGTAATTTTATTCTCTCCCTCAAAAATCTCCGATGAAAGTCTACAAAGCTCGCTTGGAACGGATAAGACTACTGATGATCAAAGGTATTCCTGGTGACATTCGTTGGATTATTGAAGCACGGGTCCGATTGGCAGGTGAGTCTTCTGACTCTTTTATTTCACATCTACCTGGTTTAGGAAGGAGCACCTATGCTAAAAGGAGAAGAGCCAAAAGAATGTGTGTTTTTTTATAAATGTCCTCGTATGAATTGCAATACTCGTTGTCGTTCTTTAAGAATGGTGTCTGATAACCGCGAAGATAAGATTAATTTCATTAGGGATGGCTTGAGTAAGGAGTCTTTCGATGATATATCTAAAACTCTTGAGACGCATCCCAGTGGATATGTGTATCACGAAAATTCGTGTGTTATATGCACAATTTCAAAGAGAAAGACAACAGTTAAGTCTTGGGAATCTGACTAAAAAAGACCCTATTTGCCAATTTATAAGAAAAATGGATGGGAAGCTTGTCCCTGACGCATAGACGTCAATCAAGCCGCTACGTTTCTTGTAACATATTATATCTCTTTGTCCCTGAGTTGGTGCTGGCAAGTGGACCTCGATCCTGGGACGCATCCCAATAACTGCAACCGACAACGGGGGCACCTCGACCCTGGGCATCTCGACCCAATACCGTTGATTATAGGGACCTCACCCTCGAACTGATGATGTAGTGGGTACCTCGACCCTGGGCACCTCGACCCGGAACTACAACTGATAACGGGGGCACCTCGACCCTGGGCACCTCGACCAACACCGCTGACTATAAGGACCTCGCCCTCGAACTGATGATGTAGTGGGTACCTCGACCTTGGGCACCTCGACCCGAAACTACAACTGACAACGGAGCCTAGTCCTCAAGCTGATATGGGCCTCGCCCTCGAGCCGACATGATATGGCTTCGCCCCCAAGCTGATGTGGGCCTCGCCCCTTGGGACTCATCCCAAAAACTGAAATGCGCTGACGCTGCTAGGCTCATTTATGCCGCTTTCTCCTTTCTTCGAACCTGCGAACACAAACGAAAACAACACGAAGAGAATGCAATGTTACGTGTATGCATGAATGATTTTCTGATTCCGTTGGGTTAGGTCTTCTGCCAATTCCCGTAGTGACTGCTCGTCTTCTCTCCCTCAGGCAAATATTGCTTTAATCTGGCTACGTTGATCGGCTCGGTGAACTCGTTACCTCCAAATCTGATAGCTTCACTGCTCCATTTCCCATTACCTTCTACACTATGTAAGGTCCTTCCAGAATTCACACAGTTATGGTTCCTGAATTTTCCTCTCTAATACTTGTCGTCGACGCCGTCGTCGCTGGTGGCTGATGGTGAGTGGTATTGTATATCACTATTTTTTCCCACTCATTTAATCTAATATTTTGTATAGTTTCTTGAGTTTTGTGAATGTTTTGATGTGTTTTGTGTTATTTTGTAGATAAATAAAGTTTGGAAAGCACTGGAGGCAATTTGAGGCAAAACCGGACAAAAATGCGTCAACAGGGATATTTTCGTCTTTTGCGCGTCGCGACGCTGGAACACGCCGCCGCGACGCCCAGCGTGCGCCGAATCTGCTAACATGCGCCGGGTCCACAAATTCAGAATCTGAGAAAAGTTGACTTTGCTAACGTGCGCCGTGACGTGTCACCATCACAACAGAGATGCTAAAATGCGCCGTGCCACGTGTCGAAATCCTATTGCTTGGACGGCCACCGACCCACGTGTCATCCTACGTGTCGCCACATCATCATCGTCCACATCAGCAGCCACATCAGCAAGTCAACCGAGTCAACATGCCATGTCATCATCAGCCAATCACAGCGCGACACGTGTCACCCTCTCATTCGTCTGACGGCCGCCGCCCCACGTGTCGCCACGTTGTCTTCCACATCATCAGTGACGTGACGTCACCAATGACGTCATGAATAGTGCCACGTCATCAATGACGTCATCACAATAATTGAGTCTTAGCCGCCTGCCACGTGTCGCTTCAACAGTCAGCCGCCATGCCACGTGTCGCCTTCTCATCGTGCCACGTCAACCAAATAGTGAAAAATCCAGCGTCGCGACGCTGAGGGCTTGGCGTCGCGACGCTGGAACAGTGAAAAATATTTCTATAATATACTATAGCGCGAATTTCAGAATTTTAGTGTGCCTTTCTCTCTCTCATCTCTTTGATGAAGAGAGAGTTTCTCTCTCTAAAAAATATTTTATTTTTATTTTTTTTTTTTTTAGTTTGTAATTTATTTTAATTACATTTGTAATAATAGTAATTTAATTTTTACTTTTTACTTTTTACAGTTTTTACTATTCATGAGAAAGTAATTTCCCAGCTAGGGTGAAAGGTAATTCTTTTACTGTTACTATTTAGATTAATCTCCCTTTAAAATATATATTTACACTTTAAAATACTGATTAATAAAGGATACCGCCATATTGGTCGGTTGATAAATTTATTTTGGTAGGTACCCCCCTTTACCGCTGCTTTATTTCTTTATTCTTTTACAAATATTACCGCCTATATGGCTGGTTGGACTTAATTGGACTTAATCAGGATACCGCCAGATTGGTCGGTTGGTTAAATAATATCACAAGTTTATATATTATTTTATGGGAGATATCTAAATTAGTAGTAGTAAAAGTAATTCCTTTTACCTTAGCATTTTTATTTTATTGTAATTTACTTTTTAGCATTTTTATTTTATGTCTTTTAATTTTATGTTTTTACTAGTTATAATTATGTGTTAGTTTTTCTAAGGTTGTGATGAATTTCAATATCACCGGTTTATAAGGGTTAGATTATAGTTTGGGTAATATAATGATTTATTTATTGAGTCTTAATCTTAATGCTTTTTATTAACCGATCACTAATAAAATTGATTAGGTAAACTTAAAATGAACTAGACATAGAGATTTTAAGTTTAAAACCTTAGACTCAATAGCCAACGATCTTCCTTGAGGATAGATAACCCTTTAATAGATTTCCTTACAGGATAGGAATATACCTGTCGGGCGAGGGTAGCCATAAATTGGAACTTAATCTTAATGAATGAATCCAGATAATGTGGTTGACATAGGAATATGGTTCAATTGGGTTATACTGGGTATTTGTGTCTGACCATCGACAGATGCTTTCGCATAATTTCGTGTTCCAGGTTAATAAATCATTGTATTTCCTAACTAAAATAATCAATTCACTTCATCTTTATAATGATATTGGAATAAATCACAACCCTAGATCTTTGTGTCTTTTGTTATTTTCCTTAGTATTTTCTTTTGTCTTTTTATTTATTTATTTTGCAAAGCCACATTCAACCAAACAAACAAACAATCTCTCTCTTATCCATTTAATTAGATATTTGTAAATAAATAGATTCAACAATTAATAACAACAGTAGGAAATAAGTCCTCGTGGGATCGATATTTTTATACTACTTGAACGATACGTGCGCTTGCGTTATACGTGTGTGTTTACGCCGGTCAAGTTTTTGGCGCCGTTGCCGGGGACTTAATTTTCTTGAGTTGTTAATTTTGAAACTATCCAATTTACTTATATCTAATTTTCTTTCTTTTATTTTGTAATTTTTATTTCTTTTGTTTTCAGGTGATTAAAAAAAAATGGAACACTACTGGGAATTGAGAAATCACGAACTTTACAAGAAGATACACCCCCAATCTGGGAGCAACAGTCCGGTTTTCTGTGGCCTGTTGTCGAGCCCAATAATTATCACTGGATGCCAGAACCAAGCAATGCTACATTTGTTCATCAGAACGAAATGGGGAGATGTGTGATTTGTGATAGTAACCACCCGAGCGATCAATGTATATATCGATCAGAGTGGGAGAATTTCTGGAGACAATCATGGTACGAAGAGCCATCACATTTCACAGAATCACATTTTCCATCTTATCCACCATCTTCCTTCGATCCTTATCAAAAACCAGAACCATCCGAGGAAGATCAATTAATTCACATGTTCAAAGAACAAGAAGCTCGATTTGATGCACAAATTCATAATAACGCAGAATCCATACAGAGAATGACAGATCAGATCAGACAATTAATAGAAAACCAGAACAAAATACCTCAAGAACCAGTTTCAGATGACACTGATGAAGCCTTCGAGTACCCAGAAATCCACAATGACACCTTAACAGAGGAGGAGGTTGAGCAGTATCAACAACCAGAGGTATCAGTTCAGGAACCCGAACCGGCAAAGTCTCGATTTGACTTCTATTATTCAGATTCTGACGAGGATGAAGCTGAAATATTTCTACCAAATACATCAAAAATTGAGGATGGAATTCTGTATCCTCAAAGTGAAGATCTTGGAGATTCCATTGCACAAATGTTTGATGAAGAAATACCTGAGCCAATCATTTCAACCAGATCAGAGGATGAAGACCTAAAATCTAACATTTCTTTTCAGGTTGAAAATTTTGAAACATGTATTTCACAGATGACAGATGAAGAGCTGAATGCAGAAATTTTCAAATACATCTGTGAAGAAAAGGTGGAGCAAGAAGCAGAGCAAATAGAAGAGCAAATATCTGACCTTATTAAAGATCCAGAGCATTCAGGAGAAACATCGCTGTTTTGGGGAGTACAAATCAAAGAAACCACCCAGAAGCTTGAAAAATGGAATTTCCATTCCAAGTCAAGCACCATACGAGACCTCCTAATTTTATTACTTTCTTTTCAGGAACCAATGGAGCAACAAGGATAAAAAGGTGACACGAGCATTGAATAAGACAAAATTCTTTTTACCACTTTACCGTTGGAAGAGACCCTTCAAAAGCAACGCTCACGGGATTGTCTTTAATCGGACATCCAAAACGACATTGAAACCTCCTTAACAGATGAATTTCAGTCACGTCTGGCTGAAGACGAAAAATTTAGCGCTAGCAGGGAGGCAACCCATGCAATTTGTTGTAATTTATTTATTTATTTATTTATTTTTGTGTGTGAACTTTTTAATTGTGTGTAGTTTTGCAGGAAAATTTAAAATGGAATTTATCAGGACAAAGCAAACCAGTACAAGCGGGATTTTCACAAAATAAAAATTTGACAAAATCACGAAGATACAAAGTCAATCCAGAAAAGACGGCCGAGTAAGAAGTCTACTTTTGGGACGCGTCCCTATGGATCATCTGTCGCAAGACATGGTTTTGGCCAAAAAAAAAAAAAAAAAAAAAAAAAAAAAACCCTAAAAATTACCGAGCGTCGCGACGCACGACCAATTTCAGCGTCGCGACACTGGTTTGTTTACAAGCCTAAAACCAGCAGCCACCACGCACAGATCACTCCTCCTCTTCACAGATCTCACACCTTTTCTCTCAACCCAGAAACCAGAAACCCACCATGGCCGAGCCCCAAGCCGAGACACAACCGCACCACCACCGCGAGTGTTAGCCACCATCACCGAGAGATCCACCAGCCGCATCAACAACCACCCGAAGCCACCCACCGAGAGCCATCCTTGCCGTGAGCAAATCTTCACCAGCCGAGATCCAGCAGCCGCAACCATCGCCAAACCAAACCGTCCAGCCACGGTGAGATCGCCAAAATCCACGACCGAAGCTGAACTGAAGCCATTACCACCCTTGCCGTGACCGAGACCTTCATCGCCGATTCCGAGCACCACCACCTCGCCTGGACTGAACCGGAGCCGTGACTCAATACCCACCACGAATCCATTACCGAAGCTGTGAACCCACTTCCAAGACATCACAACCGCACCAACATAACCGGAATCACCACAGCAGCCGACCAAACTGAGACAATCACCCCAAGCCGAGCCACTGCCGTTCTTGCCGTGACTGCCATAGCCGACCTCCGCAGCTGAGATACAACCAAACCGGAACCTAGCCATCACTGCCGAGAGTGCCACTGCCAAAATCAAAATTTGAGAAAGAACGGTATAATTTGATAAAAAGTTGATTTGGTAATTGGGTAAACTGAAAAAAAAAAAAAATTGAATTGTGATTTGGTTGATTATGACTGTGGATTGGATTACGAAGTGTTGGATTGTTGGTAGTTTGATTAGTAGTTGTGGGGGCGAAGAATTGAATTGGAGTGTTTGTGGCATTTGTTAGATTTAGGTTGTGTTGGATAATCAAAAATTCAGGGGAGACTCTGTCGGATTTTTCTGAAAAAATGCCAAAGTTGGGATTTGATTGGTGATAATTTTTTAGGATGAATTTGGCGAGATTTTAAATTTTTAGAGGAGACTCTGTCGAAATTTTCACTAAAAAAAAAATCGTCGTAAAAATCAATTGGACATAAATTTTTCCTTATGGTAATTTTTCCTGTAAAATTTCAGCTGACTAGGTAATATCTTCTAATCTCTTTTGTGTATACATAGTGTGAACTTTTTAATTTTGTATGTTATTTTTGTAGGGAAAAGCACAAGCAAAGCATTTTAAGACAGAAAGAATTATGTTTGGCAATCAAAGATGAGAAACAATTCATTAGCGATGGCTGAATAAGGAATGAAATCTTAAGATACATCCTAATGAATTTATACTACGCGAGTGGCGTATTGCATACACAATTCCGTTGCCTTAATTATTGCTTTGATTCGCTTTTCTTTTGGAATTATCTTTATTTTCGTAGACAGGATCCAGACTTTTTGACCTTTCACGATCCATTTTGTTGTTTAGCTAACAAGCGTCCTCTGGAAGATACTTGTACTATTTTACTCACCCCTTTCAGGTACTATAAATTCAGCCCGTTAGTGCACTTTTGAAGGCATCCATAGTTGAGAAAGTAATATATAAAAAAAAATGGAAGCCACTTCAAGAAGACGAGTTGAAAACATCTGTGTGTTTTGCGGTAGTACTGTTGGTACTAAACCACAATACATAGAAGCAGCACAGGAATTGGGTCGAGTCTTAGCCGCAAGGAATATACACTTAATATATGGCGGAGGTAATCTCGGACTAATGGGGATTGTATCAAAGGCCGTACAGGAAGGAGGCAGTCATGTTTTGGGAATCGTACCAAAACCCTTGGCAGAAGCAAACCTTATTGGATCATCAAACGGAGAGGAACTGATCGTGCCAGGTATGTCTGAACGACTGGTAGAAATGATTAACCGTTCTGATGCTTTTATTGCTTTGCCAGGTGGCTTGGGCACATTGGAGGAAATTTTTATTGTACTATCTTGGGCGAACCTAAACATACACCAGAAACCAATTGGGCTGTACAACGTTGATGGGTTTTATGATTTTCTTTGTGTGTTTCTTGATGATGCTCGGAGAAATGGGTTCGTGTCGAAACCTATGAAAGAACTCCTCTTCACTGCCAGAACTGCTCCGGATCTAATTGACCAACTCGTAGCTTATGAACCACAAGTTGACCCTCTCCTTTCAAAGATAAAATGGTCCGAGGACGATCGTGGTAAGAGACGTCGAATTAATCTGGATCTTAACCTGTAATTTTCCTGTAGAATTTCAACTAACCAGGTATTATTTTCTAAACTCTTCTTCTACTGTTTAAGACATTGGGGACAATGTCTCATTTAGGTTTGGGGTGAGGTATAGTTAATAGTACTTGTTTGTATTGTGTTTTTTTTATTTTTAGTCCAAAATTTTTCGAAAAATACAAAAAAATTGAAAAATTTTCAAAAATTACAAAAATATTTTGCTTTTTTTGTTTTTTATTTTGACTAAAAAGGTGAATTGGTAAGAAATAGCCGAGTAAGGAATTTCCGCTCCTGAGACGTATTTCAAACCATTTCGAAATAAGTTAATTTTTGTTTATTTCATTTTGAATTATTTAATTTGTGAATTCTCCTTAATACTGACTAAAATGAATCTTCTTATGTTCATTGACAGGTATTATGAACTTACATGGAAACATACGGACATGAGCTGTAATTAAAAAGTTTGTAATATTTCGTGCTCTAGTTTAATTGGAGGAAGCATCTATAAATAGTAATGGAATAAAAAAAAAAAAAAAAAAAAAAAAAAAAATTCTGATGTAAAAAATAAAGTATCTAAGATCCGGGTTATTAAGTCTGTAAGGGTGTTTTAACACCCAGTGCCCTAAAACCAACTGGTTTGGGAGTCATTGGCCCAAAGCTCGTTACATGGATCGAAGATACTGCAAAAATATATTCATATCTGAAGTCTGAGTAATTAAGTTCGTAGGGGTGTCTTAACACCTGGTGCCCTAAAGCCAACTGGTTTGGGAGTCACCGACCCAAAGCTCGCTACATAGACGGAAGGTATTGTATATAAATAAAAAGTCAAAATTCAGAAAATCAAAGAAAAAATCAGAAAAATCAGAAAAATTATTCCATTACTACAAAAAGGTGTGAAATCTGATAGAACTTTAGGACAAAAATATTACTCTCTTATCAACTGCACTTATGACTGTTGTGGGCAAAAATGAGTTGTTTAATATTTTGTTGACTGTGTATATGGAGAATGGTAAAAATAATCGGAGAATTTACTTATTCGGTAATTTAGAAAGAAACAAAACAACTAGTAACTTGTAGTAGAAGTTTCACCTGATTAGTTACTAACTTATTCTCTTTTCGCTTGTCTTTTTGCTTTTGTGTGCATTAGTTTTAATACCTTTTTACTTTTGTAAAATGTTTGTGGGTATCATTGCTGTAAACCCTCACGAGACTACACTCGTCCACTAGGGACACCTAGGGGTTTAAAGGCTTGTTGCATATGCTAAATGCAACCGTGATCCCTACGAAAATGGTTTAGTTAAATTTTATTATGTTATTCCATTTTGTATTTTGCTCGAGGACTAGCAAAATGTTAGGTTTGGGGGTGTGATGAGTGGTATTTATATCACTATTTCCCACTCATTTAATCTAATATTTTGTATAGTTTCTTGAGTTTTGTGAATGTTTTGATGTGTTTTGTGTTATTTTGTAGATAAATAAAGTTTGGAAAGCACTGGAGGCAATTTGAGGCAAAACCGGACAAAAATGCGTCAACAGGGATATTTTCGTCTTTTGCGCGTCGCGACGCTGGAACACTTGCGCGCCGCGACGCCCAGCGTGCGCCGAATCTGCTAACATGCGCCGGGTCCACAAATCAGAATCTGAGAAAAGTTGACTTTGCTAACGTGCGCCGTGAACGTGTCACCATCACAACAGAGATGCTAAAATGCGCCGTGCCACGTGTCGAAATCCTATTGCTTGGACGGCCACCGACCCACGTGTCATCCTACGTGTCGCCACATCATCGTCCACATCAGCAGCCACATCAGCAAGTCAACCGAGTCAACATGCCATGTCATCATCAGCCAATCACAGCGCGACACGTGTCACACCTCTCATTCGTCTGACGGCCGCCGCCCCACGTGTCGCCACGTTGTCTTCCACATCATCAGAGTGACGTCACCAATGACGTCATGAATAGTGCCACGTCATCAATGACGTCATCACAATAATTGAGTCTTAGCCGCCTTGCCACGTGTCGCTTCAACAGTCAGCCGCCATGCCACGTGTCGCCTTCTCATCGTGCCACGTCAACCAAATAGTGAAAATTCAGCGTCGCGACGCTGAGGGCTTGGCGTCGCGACGCTGGAACAGTGAAAAATATTTCTATAAATATGCGGCGAATTTCAGAATTTTAGTGTGCCTTTCTCTCTCTCATCTCTTTGATGAGAGAGAGTTTCTCTCTCTAAAAAATATTTTATTTTTATTTTTTTTTTTAGTTTGTAATTTATTTTAATTACATTTGTAATAATAGTAATTTAATTTTTACTTTTTACTTTTTACAGTTTTTACTATTCATGAGAAAGTAATTTCCCAGCTAGGGTGAAAGTAATTCTTTTACTGTTACTATTTAGATTAATCTCCCTTAAAATAATATATTTACACTTTAAAATACTGATTAATCAAGGATACCGCCAGATTGGTCGGTTGATAATTTATTTTGGTACCCCAGCCTTTATGGCTGGATTATGGACAAATATTACCGCCTATATGGCTGGTTGGACTTAATTGGACTTAATCAGGATACCGCCAGATTGGTCGGTTGGTTAAATAATATCACAAGTTTATATATTATTTTATGGAGATATCTAAATTAGTAGTAGTAAAAGTAATTCCTTTTACCTTAGCATTTTTATTTTATTGTAATTTACTTTTTAGCATTTTTATTTTATGTCTTTTAATTTTATGTTTTTACTAGTTATAATTATGTGTTAGTTTTTCTAAGGTTGTGATGAATTTCAATATCACCGGTTTATAAGGGTTAGATTATAGTTTGGGTAATATGATTTATTTATTGAGTCTTAATCTTAATGCTTTTTATTACCGATCACTAATAAAATTGATTAGGTAAACTTAAAATGAACTAGACATAGAGATTTTAAGTTTAAAACCTTAGACTCAATAGCCAACGATCTTCCTTGAGGATAGATAACCCTTTAATAGATTTCCTTACAGGATAGGAATATACCTGTCGGGCGAGGGTAGCCATAAATTGGAACTTAATCTTAATGAATCCAGATAATGTGGTTGACATAGGAATATGGTTCAATTGGGTTATACTGGGTATTTGTGTCTGACCATCGACAGATGCTTTCGCATAATTTCGTGTTCCAGGTTAATAAATCATTGTATTTCCTAACTATAAAATAATCACTTCATCTTTATAATGATATTGGAATAAATCACAACCCTAGATCTTTGTGTCTTTTGTTATTTTCCTTAGTATTTTCTTTTGTCTTTTTATTTATTTATTTTGCAAAGCCCATTCAACCAAACAAACAAACAAACATCTCTCTCTTATCCATTTAATTAGATATTTGTAAATAAATAGATTCAATAATTAATAACAACAGTAGGAAATAAGTCCTCGTGGGATCGATATTTTTATACTACTTGAACGATACGTGCGCTTGCGTTATACGTGTGTGTTTACGCCGGTCAACTGCTTAAGTACCAAAATCCCCTTTCAATCTTGGTGGGACATATTTTCTTGTTGAATGCCCCGGGCTAGTCTCTTCTGATACAACTGCATGTGATACAAAGACTTCGTTCTTCCTCTCATCTAGCATGCTAACTGATCAAACCTCTGTGCGGCCCATTCTTGTTCCGGTAATTCTGC
This sequence comes from Zanthoxylum bungeanum, assembly GCA_019454045.1. Lineage (NCBI taxonomy): Eukaryota > Viridiplantae > Streptophyta > Magnoliopsida > Sapindales > Rutaceae > Zanthoxylum > Zanthoxylum bungeanum. The sequence continues at coordinate 70,511 of SKCR01052753.1, forward strand.
CTCTGCTAAAACCCTCATAGACTGTAATTCCACTTCCCTGGTAACACTGCTTCCATTCCATAGACCAAGAGTAAGGTGTGGCCCCTGTTGCTGTTCTTACTGATGTTCTGTACCCCCACAAAGCATACGGCAATTTCTCTCGGCCCAATCTCTGCAATTTTCTGTCATCTTGGCTAACATTGTCTTTATAGTCTTGTTGGCTGCCTCAACTGCCCCATTTGCCTGCGGCCTGTACGGTGACGACTTGTGTGGCCTATCCATACCTCTGTAACATTACCTTCGTCTCTCCTTGAAACTTGACCCCGTTGTCCTTCTCTACATGATGCGGCATACCATACCGACAAATGAGGTTCCGAGCTATAAACTTTGCCATCTGTTTTGCTGTAACATTACGGAATGATTCGGCTTCCACGCACTTCGAGAAGTAATCTACTGCCACTACTATGAAGCGATGCCATTTGACGCATTCGGTCGAATTTCTCCAATCATATCAATTCCCCATGCTGAGAAAGGCCACGGCTCTGATAGCCCGTGTAACTCTGTGTGCGGTAAGTGATTCAAATTACCATGTTGTAGGCATTGCATTTTCGCATGTGAAACCCGATGAGGAGTCTTATTTGGAGACAACTACCTTTTGAGTCACGGATGCCACAGGAAACGGATATCGGAAGGGGAAATTCAGAATAAGCAAGCTCACTGTCTTCGTTGGTGCTGCGTTCGTTACTTCGTTCGAACGGGAAACAGATTGCGGGCGTTCGTGTAGCGTTCGAGGGCGTTCGAACGGTGTCGGTAATTCTGGTTTTGCTGCTAGCCTCACACCCAGCCCATTTAGCTCCCCAAGCCCATAAAACACATCCCAAATTAAATAATAAATATTAAATTAAATATTAAGCATTAAAATAAAACATTTAAATCATTTACCATTAAAATAAACAATTACCAACTTAAACTAAAATCATGCCTAAATTAAACAAATCACATACTAAATCAAAATATAATCATACCAAATTAAAATCAATCTTAACCAATTAAATCCAATCATATATTTGACTTCCTAATCTAATAAGATATTTACCAATATAAAATATTGTATTCCTAAACCAACACAAATTAAATATTACAACTTCTTAAAATAAAATATCTTGTCCCCCCTCAATCTTGTGTATACCTTTCTCATCTCTCCTAATTTGGAAACAAGATCCATTCCCTTGTAAACCCTAGCCATTCTCTATATAAACAACCCCTAACCAAGGCCATTCCTCCCCTTCACACAACACAATTCACACCCAAGCTCTCTCGAAATCTCTCTAGACTCTCTCTACACACCCAAAACAGACAAAAAGAGAAAACACTTCATACACACACGAAAAGAGAACAAAAGTACCTCAACCATCTCCTCCATAGCCGAATCTACCACAAGTAACCACCCTAATCACCACCAAAACTACAAGCACCAAAACAATCCCTAATCACACCACCGAAAACCAGCCCCTCTAAACCTCCATACATCACCGAAAACCACACAAACACAGCAGCCCAAA
>SKCR01052754.1:0-63563 GCA_019454045.1 Zanthoxylum bungeanum
TAAATAAGTAATATTATGGAATAAGGGGATGTTCGTATTCATGAATCAGACATAAATACAGTCCGAATTGGCGCTCCGAGCACCAACCCCAACAGCAAGGAACAGTGAAACTGTCAGGATCTTTCAACTTTGGGGGAAGTTTCCTCTGAATGATAGTGCTTGCATTCTTCTGATAATGCTATTCTATTGTCTCGTAATCTCCCAATCTCCGCTTTCGTGAAAAAATATCTTTCATGAATTTGGCATAGCTGGGCATTTGTTCCAACGCTTCTGCAAATGGAATGTTTATATGCAGCTTTTTGAAGATTTCCAGGACCGAGAAAAAACTGCTTGTCCAATTTGTTCTTCTAAAGACGTGAGGAAAAAGTGAGGTGGAATGATCTGTTCTTTTTCTTTTGCTTCTTTTTCCTCCATCTGTTGCTTTGTTTCTTTTGGAACTTCCTCAGTAGCTGTTTTGGCTCCAACATCTTGTTGATTTCAGTACCGCTTTTTAACATGATGGCATGACATTGCTGTGGACAACAGAAACTGACGACGCTGTGTCTAGGCTCGCGGCCTAGTTGGGAAGTATGAAATAACATGGAGTCGCCACCCGGTGTGAACCGGGACAAAGATTTAAGGCCGCACTCACCCCTCGCAAGGGAAGACCTCAACCGTTGGGTTCGGAATGGTCCCTTACTTATGTCACTTGTAATAAAAGGATTTTATGAATAATTTAACCAGGCTTAAATAACATTTATTTCCAAAAATATCATGCTTCTAGATTCATATGCATACATCAACAAGTTCATCACAACATGCAACATCACCATGGCAATCTCATGAACATATATTCAATCCTATGATATGGAAAACTAAGAACAACCTAATCATGCTTGATTACTATCTCATAAACCTATTAACCAAATAACCTGCTAACAGCCTAATCATGCTTGAATACAATCCAAGAACACATAGAATGGATAAATGCAGGAATACGAATAATACGGTGGCTATATAAACACAAGAAAGATCAACCAAGAGGCAATTATGCATGAAGATATGATAAGACAGACTCAGTTCAGTGTGTGCGCATTCGTGTAGCGTTCGTAAACGCGTTCGAACGGTAAACAGAAGGGTGCGTTCGTATGGCGTTTGATAGCGCGATCGAACGGAAATGAAATAGAATGCTTGCGTTCGTATGGCGTTTGATAATGCGTTCGAACGGAAATGAAACAGAATGCTCGCGTTCGTATGGCGTTTGATAACGCGTTCGAACGGAAATGAAACAGAATGCTCACGTTCGTATGGCATTCGTGAACGAGTTCGAACGGAAATGAGACCTGATGCATGATAAGGCAAAATGCATGCGCGTTCGAGTTGCGTTCGTAAACGCGTTCGAACGAGAACAGACCTGATGCATGAAATGGGACGCAATACATAAACAACAAAATAAAGGGGGCGCGGCGAAGTACTGCCGTAAAGGTGGCCTTTTGGGGGCTCTTGATCTCTCAAAGAGAGGACCTTTAGACCAACATACTAAGCCCATGCGCGTCATATCACATCATGCATACAAAACATAAAGATAATCATATTCAACTAAGTATGTCCGATTGAACGTGTCTTGCATCCAACCGAACACACATCAACCGGTGCGGCAAAGTATCGTGGTAAAGGGCTTTAACCCCTCCCCATAGGGGATCTTTCATCGCACTTACTGAGCCCATGCACTCGATTATATCATGCACAAATAAACGACATACAGAATTTAAGTAACAAGAAATAGATAAGCCAAAGCAACACAAAACAAGAGAAGGTGCCGTTTACTCAAGTGGTACGTAGAGTTGTATCCCAAGTACAGACCGCACTACCATCCATTCGGATTCGGCTACAGAATTTACGTCTGGGTTTCCATCCTATATACCACAAGAAACGACACTATTCCATTTCATTCAAGCCATAACATGCATCCATAAACGACTCTCATGCGAATAAAATTCAATAATAAAAGAAACGAATATAAACTAATGAAAAAGTGCCCTCAGGTCTAACCTTTTAAGTCGTCTCTCGGACTCTCGTTTCACGAAGATCGGAAGGGGTAAAGTTCCGCAACTCTCCGGTTCACGGTTCACTGCTCTCGTTCGTTGTCTTACTGTTTTGGGTCGTCGTCCTCCGTCTTTTGCTGTTGTTTTGACTCGATTCGCTGCCGCTGCTACTGTTTTGCTGCTGTATTTTAGTTACTGTTTTTGGGATGTTTTGGCTACTGTTTTGGGTGTGATTTTCGGTGATGTTATGGTGTGGTTTGGGGCTGTTTTATGTGTGTGTTTAGGGCTGCTGTATGGGCTGTTTTAGGAGGTGTAGGGGCTGCTATTTGGTTGTGGAGTGGGGGAGATGACGGGGATTATTTCTATTTTCTTCTTGTTATTGCCGTGAGTGTGTGTATCTTATTTGCATGAGCTAGCTAGCTTTGAGAAGGTTGGTGAATGGCTCTTTTATAGGCAAAGGGTTAGGCTTGACAAGGAAAGGGATTTGATTGGCTTGGATAAGGGAAGTCAAAGATTGAGGGGGGACAAATCTTGGCTAGATAGGGAAGGTTGAATATTTAGTTTATGTTGATTAGGCATACAATATTTTAAGTTTGGGAATAATATATTGGTTGATTGATTTTAACTTGGTATGATTATATTTGATTGGTTTAGATTAGGTATGATATTTTTAATTTGTGTAAGTATTTTATTAATTTGGTATGTGATTTTTAGATTTGTTTTGATTTCACCATGTGTTAAATATGTGTTTTAAGTGGGCTTGGGCGTGTGGGCCAAGGTTTGGGTGAATTGGGCTTAATGTGAGGCTAGCAGCAAAACCAGAATTACCGACACCGTTCGAACGCTTACTCGAACGCGGTACCAACGTCCGCAATCTGCCTGACGTTCGAACGAAGTAACGAACGCAGCACCAACGAAAATAGTGAACCTTGTTTATTCTGAATTCCCCTTCCGATGTCCGTTTTCCGTGACCTCCGTGACTTAAAAGGTAGTGTCTCCAAAATGAGACTCATCATAGGGACTTATGTGTAAAAATGCAGTGCCTACAATTGCTCCTTCCCAATGTTTGTTGGATTTGGCTTTGTGTTGCTAGGAAGGGTACCTGGCGGTCTGTAACTCTGAGCATTTGCCAGTTGTCCAATTTGATTCTCCAGTGCTTTAATAGAAGTAGATTGACTTTGAATTAATGCTGCTTGGGATTGAAACATAGCATCATATCTTGCTGCTTGAGATTGAAATATAGTATCATATCTTGCTGCTTGAGAGTCGTGTTTTGCTTCTATTTTTTCAAGTGGGTCAACACTTCTGTTATTCCTGGTTCATTTGCCTGCTCTTGGCTTTTGTTTTTTTGCTGGAATTCAGGTGGCGGATAGTTCTGCTGTTGGCCTGAATTGTTGCTCCATGAAAAATTGGGATGATTCCTCCACCCTGGGTTATAGGTGTTGGAATATGGATTGTTCCCCTGTCTGTTGAAATTGTTGACATAATTCACCGTCTCTTCAAGTTGGTTCGACTCTGGTGCTCCTCTATATGGTGAACTTATGGATCCAGTGGTAAGAGTCTCCATGAATTTGCATATCTGATCTAGCTTGGCGTTGACTGTTGTATTGGCTCCACTTTCATAAATTACTGCAATTATTTGGATCATGTTCCTTTCTGTTGGCCACAAGGAATTGTTGTTGGCCATTTCTTCGATTAGGTCTCAGGCTTGATCTTCTCCTTTTGCCATTAAAGCTCCTCCAGCAGCAGCATCGATTGTGGTTCTCATTATTCCAGAAAGTCCATTATAGAATGTTTGGACTTGAAGCCATTTTGGAATTTCATGGTGAGGACATTTCCGGAGCAAATCTTTGTACTTTTCCCAAGCTTCGCAGAGGGATTCTGAATCTTGTTGTACAAAAGATGTGATGTCATTCCTCAGCTTTCCGGTTCTGGCTGGTGGAAAGTACTTTGCAAGAAATTTGGTGGCTAAAGTGTTCCAAGTTGTGATAGAACCTACTGGTAGTGAATGTAGCCAAGCTTTAGCTGTGTCTTTCAGGGAATATGGAAAAACTCACAGTCTCATTGCTTCTTCTGATGCTCTGTTGTAGTTGAAAGTGCCACAAACTTCCAGGAAGTTACTGATGTGGGCATTAGGATCTTTAGTTGCATTCCCCGCGAACTGAACTGACTGCTGAATCATCTGAATGCATGTTTTGATGTCACACGCATTTGCTGGTAAGGGAGGAAGTACAATACAGGAAATGAGTCTGTCAACCATCGGAATGGTTCTGTCTCGAATGGGAATTGGTGGTGCAACCTCCAAAGGTTCAGGTTCCATGTTGACTAAAGCTTCTTGGCCTTCTCGCCTTTCCCTTCTCAACTGTTTGATGGTTCTTTCAATTTCTAGGTCAAGCGGTCGAAGTTCAAAGCTTCTGGTTCGTCTGATGTAGTTTCTGAGAACCTGAAACTCAAGAAAATAAAAATAATAAGTAAAAAGAAATTAGATACAAGTAACGTATCTAACCCCACAACTAATAGTGAAAGATAAATAAGTCTCTGGCAACGGCGCCAAAAACTTGACCGGCGTAAACACACACGTATAACGCAAGCACACGTATCGTTCAAGTAGTATAAAAATATTGATCCCACGAGGACTTAATATATAATCTATTAATTTTATGAGGTCAAATGAATACTAGTATCTAACAGGTTGATTGATTGATTTGAAATGGTGATGATTCTAAATTTAAAAACAAGTAAATAAAATTGCACAAAAGTAGGTTAAGAAAATTCAATATTAAAAACTATCTAGGGTTGTGATTCATTCGAATATCTTTTAAAAGATGAAGTGATTATTTTATGTTTGTGTAATAAATCAGTTTACTAACCTGGAACACTAAATTATGTAAAAGCCTCTGTCGATGGTCAGACGCAAATACTCAGTTTAACCATATTGAACCATATGTCTATGTCAACCAAATTATCTGGATTCATTAAGTTTATGTTCCAATTATGGCTACCCCCGCCCGATAGGTATATGTCTATCCTGTAAGGAAATTTATTAAAGGGTTATCTATCCTCAAGGAAGATCGTGGGCTATTAAGTCTAAGGCTGAAACCTAAAATCCCTATGTCTAGTTCATTTTAGATTTACCACATCAATCTTATTGGTGATCAGACAACAAGAAGCATTAAGCTTAAGACTTAATAAGTAAACCTTTAAATTACCCAAACTATAAAATAACCCCTTATAAACCGGTGATATTAAAAGTCATCACAACCCCAGATAACTAATTTAGTTACAACACATAACTAGGGCTAGTAAAATCTTGAAAATAAAAGACATAAAGTAAAAATGCGGTAAAGTAAATACTGAAAAGTAAATTACAATAAAATAAAATGCTAAGCTAAAAGAATTACTTTTACTACTACTAATTTAGATATCTCCCATATTATAATATATAAACTTGTGATAACATTACCAACCAGCCATATAGGCGGTATCTTGATTAAGTCAAAATAAGTCCAACCAGCCATTAAGGCGGTAAAAAGATTTGTCCATGAACCTTCCATATAGGCGGTAAGAAAGTTTAATTACCAACCGACCAATCTGGAGGTATCCTTGTTTAGTCAGGTTTAAACCAGATTAAAATGAATTACCAACCGACCAATCTAGCGGTATCCTTTTTAAGTCAATATTTTAAATAATGAATATATTATATTTAAGAGAGATTAATCTAAATAGCAATAGTAAAAGAATTACCTTTCACCATAGCTGGGGAAGTTACCTCCTCATGGTAAATAGTAAAAACTATAAAAAGTAAAAAAAATAAATTACTATTATTACAAAACGTAATTAAAATTAACTACAAAACTAAAAAAAACTAAAATTAAAAGAAAGTAGAGAGAGAAACTCCCTATTTACATCAAAGAGATGAGAGAGAGTGGTACAACGAAACTGGAATTTCGCGCTCTATTGATAGGGGTCAGTAGGGGTTGCGCGTCTCGACGTGGCATGCTCTGGTTCGTTGGTTGCAGATTCTGGATAAGGTGATAAGGTGACACGTGGCAGGGTGGTTGGATCTAAATTATTGTGACACGTGGCGGCTTATGATTAGTCGGCTAGATTCTTATCCGCCACGTGTCACATAAGGATTAGAGAGCCAATAATTGATGCTGACGTGGCGCTGACATGGCGGTGATGTGGCGACAAGTGGCAAAGTGACTATCGGTACCATAGAATTGCGACACATGGTACTTCCTGATTGGCTGATGATGACGTGGTAGTGACGTGGCTGTTTGACTCGGTCAACCTGGTGATGTGGATGATGACGTGGAGTGACACGTGGCGATGGTGACTGTCGGCACCGTAGGATGCTGACACATGGCACGGTGCATGTTAGTAGATCGGTTGTGATGGTGACAAATGGCACGGCGCATGTTAGCAAAGTCAAACTTTTCTCAGATTCTGATTTGTGGACCCGGCGCACGTTAGCACTGTTCGGCCCACGTTAGGCGTCGCGACGCGGAAAATTACCAAAATGACTTTTTTTTTTTTCCAATTTTCACTATTTTGGTCCAAATCACCTCCAGAATGTCCTGAAACTTTATTTATCTACAAAATAACACAAAACACATTAAAATATTCACAAAACTCAAGAAACTATACAAAATATTAGGTTAAATGAGTGGGAAATAGTGATATAATTACCACTCATCAACAACCCTACACCCCTGAAACTACCGAAAAACAACAGCCCAAAACACCTATAATAGTAACTAAAAACTGCACTTTTAATTCCTAAAACAATAACTAAAAAAATTGGATTTTAAACCTTCAAAAATATCCAAAACAGTAGCCTAAATACAGCAAATATAGTGACCGAAAATCACCAGTAAAACAGCTGCAAAACAGCAATGAAATGGAGCGAAAATGGTAACTAGACCAGCGAAACAGCGAGGAAAGCGGAAAATCAGTAAGCCGGAAGTGTTGCGGAGTTTTAGCCCTTCCGATCATCGTGTAACGTGCTTCCAAAAGTCGACGCAAAAGGTTAGACCTAAGGGCACTTTTCACATCTATTTTCATTCGTATTTTATTGTTTATTAAATTTTATTTGCATGATTATTGTGGAATGATGCATGTTGTGGCCCTTGAATAGATAGAAAATGTATGTATTGTGCAATGATGCATGTTGTGGCACTTGAATAAAATGGAAAATGTGTCACCTTTTGTGGTATATAGGATGGAAACCCATACATAAATTCCGTAGCCGAATCCGAATAGACGGTAGTGCGGTCTGTACTTGGGATACAACTCCACGTACCACTTGAGCAAACGGCACATATTTCGATTTATTTTGTCTTGTTTGTTTATTATCCGTTATTTAATTTCTGCATGTTATTTGTTTGTGTAATGATGAGATAAAGCGCATGGGCTTAGTAAGTTCGATTAAAGGTCCTCAATTTTGAGGGGTTAAAATCCTTTACCACGATGCTTTGTCGCATCGAATGATGTATATTCAGTTGAATATAAGATGTGTTCAATCGGGTATACGAAGTCCGATATTGTTGTCTTTATTTTTTTTATATGCATTATGTTATTAGCGCATGGGCTTAGCAAGTTGGATTAAAGGTCCTCCATTTAGAGGGGTTAAAATCCTTTACCACGATGCTTCGCCGCGCCGGATGACGTATATTCGGTTGAATGTAAGATGTGTTCAATCGGGTATACAAAGTCCGATATTGTTGTCTTTATTTTTTATATGCTTTATGTTATTAGCGTATGAGGTTAGTAAGTTGGATTAAAGGTCCTCCATGTCGAGGGGTTAAAATCCTTTACCACGATGCTTTGTCGCGCCGGATGATGTATATTCGGTTGAATGTAAGATGTGTTCAATCGGATATACGAAGTCCGATATTGTTGTCTTTATCTTTTTTATATGCATTATGTTATTAGCGCATGGGCTTAGTAAGTTGGATTAAAGGTCATCTATTTCGAGGGGTTAAAATCATTTACCACGATGCTTCGCCGCACCGGATGACGTATATTCGGTTGAATATAAGATGTGTTCAATCGGGTATACAAAGTCCGATATTGTTGTCTTTATTTTTTATATGCATTATGTTATTAGCGCATGGGCTTAGTAAGTTGGATTAAAGTGTTGGACAATTATGACCCATAGCGTCACTATTTATACAGATCACGGTGTTGTTGTACAAATTAACTATGTGACAAAGGAGATTGTACTCTTATCATTTGTGATTAGATCACCTAGATATATAAATGATGAGAGGTCCCTATGATTTGTTCCTGGACAGAGAATGATATGAGACAGTATCAGTCCACGAAGGATAAATCATTAAATATCCCTAGTCAGAGCATTATCGAGATTGGACATCGATGAATGCGTAAAAGACTAGTATTACACTTGTGCGTGTTGTGAGGACACAACGGCATAGTTCTCATATATTTGGGTATAGGATACTCATGCAAGTGTAATAAGAGGTTGTGTTTCACCGATGGTACAGGAAACAGCTTCGCTCTGGATAAGACCCCCTCGGAATTCCATTGGTAATATGACTATGTGTCTATGGAAATCCGAAATCAGGGTAGGTGTATTTGGTCTTAATATGAGACTTGCACCGCTAATACATACGACAATCAATATACTTTGGTTGAGGTCGTCCAAGGCTTTAACCGGTTCTGTGTACGCCAATATTGGGTATATTGAGAATCGTAGTGTGTTGGGTGTGATGTCAAGACGAAAGTGTCACTCCAGTCATATGGAGTTTATTCCTGTAAGGATATTTCCTGTAAGGATATTTCTGAAGGATATTTCCGAAGAATTGGGAAGGCATGGCGCTTTGCTAGAGGCCAACCTTGTCTTGTAAATCGGTACAAATGTAGTACGAGGTACTTACGTGTTCGGATAGTCCGACGACCGAATTTACTGCCAACATATCCAGGGATCTCATGGGTCGCTTCTCAAAGATTCACCGATGACGTATGACTCGCACTTTTATTAATCTGGGATTAATTAGATGAGAGAGAAAATTAATCTGGGATTAATTGCAGAGATATTTTATCTGGGATAAAATGTCATTTAAATAAAGGTAACGATTAATTTGGAATTAATCGACAAATTAATATATTCGATATATTAAAACAAAATTGGATTTCGACGCGGAATTAAAATTAGATTTTAATTCGGGCGAATGAATTAATTTAGAATTAATTTGTTAGCGACGTGAATAGTGACTTCACTAGGCGTAATCATTTAATTACGACGCAACGGAAAATTCGATAATTTGGAATTAGTGAACCCGAGCCGATGATTATTTGCGAGCGCATTCGCATTTCGAATTCGAGTGCGGCACGCGAGTTTAATCAAGCGTCAAATCGCTAGTCGCATCTAGCGTCACATCAAGCGTCAAATCATGTCACTTTGAGTGATGTGACTATTGATTGGATTGATTGATATGACTTGATGTTGTTAGTTTTCTATTAAGGTCCTGGATCGATTATAAGCATGAAAAACATTGCGAATACATATCGACGAAGTTGTGGAATACTCACATCGATCGGTTGAGAGACGCGGCAAGCAACAAAACTTGAAATTCCCCACTGTTTTGGGCGTGAACTGCAGTGAATAAACTCACTGTTTGTTGGACAGTTATGACCCATAGCGTCACTATTTGTACATATCATGGTGTTGTTGTACAAATTAACTATGTGACAAAGGAGATTGCACTCTTATCATTTGTGATTAGATCACCTTAGATGTATAAATGATTAGAGGTCCCTTTGATTTGTTCCTGGACGGAGAATGATATGAGACAGTATCAGTCCACGAAGGATTAATCATTAAATATCCCTAGCCGGAGTATTATCGAGACAGGACATCGATAATGCGGAATAGGCTAGTATTGCACTTGTGCGCGTTGTGAGGGCACAACGGCATAGTTCTCATATATTTAAGTATTGGATACTTATGCAAGTGCGATAGAAGGTTGTGTTTCACTGATGGTACGGGAAACAGCTTCGCTCTGGATAGACCCCTCGGAATCCCATTGGTATTATGACTATGTGTCTATGGGAGTCCGACATCAGGGTAGGTGTATTTGGTCTTAACCTGAGACTTGCACCGCTAATGCTTACGACAATCAATATACTTTAGTTGAGGTCGTCTAGGACTCTAATCGGTTCTGTGTACGCCAACTGCTAGGTATATTGAGAATCGTAGAGTATTGGGTGTGATGTCAAGACGGAAGTATCACTTCAGTCATAGTGGAGATGATGTCACGCAGGATACGGTGTTAGTGCTCTTAAGTGTTGCGCAACCATCGGGATATTATGACTAGGTCATGCATATCCGATTATAGAGACTAGTTACCAGACATCCGACATGTGCTTCGCACGGGGCAGACACTTATCCAGCCCCAGCCCTAGCACGTGACTATCCGTTACTGGGCCGATATACATATTACTTGGTATACTACGCTTGATACAGATCTTAATATTCTTAGATGGATATGACCGGAGAATTGGGTAGACTTCGTGCTTTGCTAGAAGCCGATTGTGTCTCGTAAATCGGTAGAACGTAGTACTTGGTACGTACGTTATTTGGATACTCCGACGACCGTATTTGCTGCCGAATTATCCGGGGATCTCATGGGTCGCTTCCCAAAGATTCATCGATGACGTATGACTCGCACTTTTATTAATCTCGGATTAATATGATGAGAGAGAAAATTAATCTGGGATTAATTGCGGAGATATTTTATCTAGGATAAAATATCGATTAAAGAGAGAGAAACATTAATTTTTAATTAATCGAGGAAATAATATATTTGATATATTAAACGAAATTGGATTTCGACGCAGAATTAAAATTAGATTTTAATTCGGGCGAGCGAATTAATTTAGAATTAATTCGTTAGCGACGTGAATAGTGATTTCGCTAGGCGTAATCATTTAATCACGACGCGATGGAAAATTCATTAATTTGGAATTAGTGAAACCGAGCCCGAGATTATTTACGAGCGCATTCGCATTTTGAATTCGAGAGCGGCTCGTCAAATCAAGCGTTAAATCGCTAGTCGCATCTAGCGTCACATCAAGCGTCAAATCATGTCACTTTGAGTGATGTGACAATTGATTAGATTGATTGATTGAAGAGACTTGATGTGAGTGGTTGGAAAACAACTTTTTGAAAGTTGATAGAAATATAATCTATTTTATTTGGTTTGACTTTTGGTTGCCAAAAGTTTTGTATTTGCTTTTATTATTTGTAGAAAATATATATAAGCAAATTAAAACCAATTTTCCAACACACTTTCATTTTCTTTCTCTCACCATTTCTCTCCATTTCTCACGCCCTTAGAGGGCTGATTTCTTCTTCAAATGGGTAGTGAACTGCCGAGCAAACAAGAGGAAAAAGGGAAGCAAGTGTGATTTTGTGGCAAAATCGAGAGTGCTAGCACACTCCGGATCAATGGAAGGTGATAGGGAAGCTTACCCATGAGCCGGGAGGAGCAAAATGATGAAGCTTGGAGCTTCAAATCTTGAAGATAAGGGGCGAAATTTACTGTTCACAGCAGCCCACTGCCTTGACAAAGTGAGCAGAATTCGAATTTTGTTGCCCAAATCGTCGCTCAACCGCTCGATGTAAGTATTCCGCACTTCCGTCGTTGTATTCACTTATGATTCATGCTTGAGTTTTGATCTTGGGACCTATAGAAACTCCAACAATGGCATCAAGAGGTTAGGTTAAAAGCATGAAAAAGTTAGGGCTAAAATTTGGGCAAACTTGATTTTGAGCATGATAAATTAAATTGGATGGATTTGTATGCTTAATTTGTGTTTGAATTGAAGATTGATTGGGTCAATTTCAAGAAAAATTTGATTGGATCATTTTTTCCCCAAATTACTACCTTGGCCGAATTTGATACATGATTTTAATGTCTTGGGATTTTTGATTTTTGACAATTGGATGTGTTGGAAATCATTTGGGATGATGATTTTATGTCGATTGCGGAATTAATTGGATTGAATTCGAATCGGATGTAAAATCCCCAAATTGCCAAGTATGTTATTTAGCATGAAATTGGGTAAAATGAATTTGAGCATGTAATTATGAAATTGGATGATTAAGTATGCTTGAATGTATTTTAATTGATGATTGGTTGGATCAATTTGATCAAATTTGGTTTGGAACAAATTTGCCCAAAATCTTATCTTGGCCGAGAGAGAGTTATGCCCCTTTGTGTTCTTGGTGAATTTTGATTTTTTGAAACATTGGATGTGTTGAAAATCATTAGGGTATATTGATTTAATGTCGAATTGGGTTTAATTGGATTGAAACAAATCGAACATGAAATTAACCCCATTGCCGAGAAACAAAGTGAGCATGAATGGGTTTGATTTTAATCAAAATATGTTGGACATATGATGATGATAATGAGCATGATTAATTGTATGAATTGATGTTTTAGAAATGTTAATTTGGGTGATTAATCATGATATACACTTTAGGTAATTAAATTGCGAAATTGGATTTGTGTAATTTAATTAATTGGGCTAATTTTGGAAATTGAGCTTGAATTGTTGTTATGGGCTTATTGGGCTTTGTTGTACAAAGTTTGTTTTAGGCAAAATTGGTTGGATCCAATTGGGCCCAAAACCGCATCCATAAATCCCAAATGCAACATAATGGACCTTTGTAATTTATTGGGCCTAATGGGCCAAAATTAATTTAAAGGCTTATTGGGTAAATCCCGGATTGGACATTTGTTGCGGGTTTGACCCGAGTTGACCAAAAGTCCATGCCTTAAGAAATTAATTAAAAGCCCATTGGACTTTAATTAAGTTGACGTTGGACGTTAATCGGGCTTTGAGACCCGTAACAATTAAATTTAGAATTTAATTCGTAAAAGGTTTATTAATAAAGTGTGATATTTAATTTGGAATTAAATAGTGAATTAGAATTAAATACATATTAAATTGGATTTAATTATGTAGTTTAATTTAATTCTAGAATTTGTACTTTAAGTACTTATTCGTAAAAACGAGTTTGACTCGAGCAAAATCAAATCGTTGTTTGAACATTGGATGATCACATAATTATCAGATTAATTGATTTGATTAGATTGATTGATATCATGCTCTTGAGTGAATACATGGTTGTGATGCATGAATAATGTATATCGGATGGATATTAGATGGGTGGGGCAATTTTAGAAATTGTTGTAATAAATTTGATTTATTAATTGGACCTGCGTGTCCAGCCTTATCACCTCATATTCTTTGTATTCTCTTCTCACCTATTCCCCTCAATGTAAATGAGGTTTCTTTAGAAGTGTAGTGTAACGGGTAGAAGAAATATTTGTGCTAGCGGGAGAGAGAAAGTGAGAGATTTGATCTAGGATCAATGTGTAAAATATCCATCCGCATATCATTATTTTTATCATATGCGCTTTATTATGTGTTTAGAATGCATGTTTAAGGGTGTATGATGATGAGACCTTAACAAAGATAATAAATTGGTTGCCAATTTGCACACGAAAAACCCTCATCAATATCATGCGTTTTTCCTTCCATTGAGTGATTCTTGCTCAAGATCCTAGATTGGCATGGGTTGTTGGCCAAAGTCAAGCCCTTGTCTGTCGAAGATGTGTTTGAATCACGAGGCTTTGTTCCATATTGGTGTCTTGTCCAAGTTGTGGTTTGTTGGCCAAAGTGAAGACCACTTCTTGTCCAACGACATTGATTACGAAGCTTCCATGGTCAATGGGTCCACGCTTGACTGGGATCACTAGGTTTGTTGTGCCAAAGCCAAGGCCTAGTTGATTCAGAGGAAATAGGTTAGGGTATATATTGGATATATAGGCATATATATGATATGTTTAGGACTTGGATGTCCACCTACTGGATCTAGGAATTGGATTGGATCCAATTGATCTTAG
This sequence comes from Zanthoxylum bungeanum, assembly GCA_019454045.1. Lineage (NCBI taxonomy): Eukaryota > Viridiplantae > Streptophyta > Magnoliopsida > Sapindales > Rutaceae > Zanthoxylum > Zanthoxylum bungeanum. The sequence goes on from SKCR01052754.1 coordinate 13,970, forward strand.
AGATCTACCTAGTTAATTATCATACAATTTGTTGGCCAAAGTCAAGATTGTGTGTGATATTTAACGGGATCCTAGCCCACTAGGAAACACGGTTTCCCGAGTACTCGACAGAGGGTTAGAGGCTCGCCGAAAAATAGTGGGAGGCAAGAATTGAATTTGCAATACTCGTTCAATTACTCGCCATACGCGCTCATTTAAATTATTTCGTCGTTAATTAAATGTTAGTTGGACTATATTTAAATTGTGTTTTATTTAACAGTTGGACTGTATTATAGTTGATTATATATAATTGGATTATATTAATCAATATATTTGAATTAATTAATTTCAATTTACAGTTGATTTTATAATTGGATTATAGTAATCAATGTATTGAGGTTAATTAATTTAGATTATATTTGATTATATAGTTGGACTATTATAATCATTATAATAAATAGTACCACAAATCGTTGATTAAATAGTTGGACTATTAGAATCAAGATAGATATGAAAGATTAGTGTTTAAGACATAATCCTGGGTGAAAATGTATTTAAACGACTTTAATTTTCAAATCGGGAATAAATTTTCAGGATGGTCCTGGAAACTAATTAGTTATTTTATTTGATAAATAATATTATGCCTAAGTCCGGAGTTAAGCAAATAAGTGGAACATGATATTTAGAATATTCATGTAATGATAACTTTAGTGCTTAATCCATAATACTTATTATATAGACTCCTTAATTTCTTTATCAGAACTGAGGATTAGATTCTTAAAGTATGATATTGAAATTGAAGGATATTCAAAGATTAGATCTTGGAAGTACTTTTGAAATTGCAATAAATAATTCTTGGAGAATTAAAGACTATTCTCAAGGAGATAAAGTCAAAATTTGCAATTAGGCAAGTAGTGCAAGGCACACCTTACTTCAATATTCTGGAAACCCGAGGCTTGGTCAAAGGCAACTGGAATATGAAAATGACAAAGGCAAAATCATTATAGTCTTCTTGGAAGATAAATGACATATCCCAAAATGTCTGCACAATTGTGGCAAACGGAATCGCGAAGCGTGGACTGTCGTTTGGACAAAGCAGACATGAGGAATTGAAGACGAGCAAGGCTCTGACTTCAATTATGTTTGTCAAAATTATGTTCATTACTAGTATTAAATTGGATTTTTAGATACTTAATATGGTACATAATAAATATATATATTGATGTTCAGAATCTGCTATGAGCAGGATTAGAGACTGTTATAATGTAACTAGTTTGACTAGATACATTATCTCTTTATCAGTGTTTAACCCACTGCGGGTGAACCTTTATATTTTAGAACACTAAAGTGTTTTTATTATATAAGGATGATATTGAGATAAACACATTAGATGTGAATAACAGAATTATATTTTGAATATAAATAAATCTCAAAATATATATTGACAAACAAATAGCTCAAATTGATTTGATCAAGAAGAGACTTATTTATGGCATTGTTGTCTAGGACAGAATCGAACAAGACTCGTATATCCGCACTTTGAAGAGTGGGTACTAGGACTGTTTGATTCCAATCAAATAAAGTCTACGAATCTAGTTTATTGGGCAATGTGCCTAAAAACACTATTTACTTGGTAAAAGTGTAAATGCCACGATCTATAAGCCCTTGTTCATAGTGAAGCAAGTGGGCCCATGTCTAGCTAGGCTAGATGCGGATAAGAATATTTCGTGACCTTACGGATGTGGCATCGCGTAATGGTTGTGTGTTTATTTTGAAGAACACAAATCGGAAACTTTTAGAGTTTCGATACGAAATAGACAAACAGATCGGCTATAGTATTATACCATCACGGTAAGACCGTAATGGAAAATACTTAAGCAATAAGTTTCTTATATACTTGAAAGAGTATAGTATTCTTTCAAATGAGGACTCCTCCCGGAACACGTCAAAGTGACGTGTGTTCCGTACTGGATAATCGAATTTTGTTAGACATGATAAGATTAATCAAGAGTTGCTCTGAGCTACCATTTCCTTCAACGGATACAGATAAACAGTGTAAGAAATTATTTAGAATAAGGTTCATAATAATCTGTTTGACAGATTACATATTAGATATGAACGGGAAAGAAACCGGGTTTCTCATTCCTGACCATTTGGGATGCTAGGCATATGTTTGGATGATACCAAACTAGAACCCAAATTGGATAAGTGTCAATTGTAGGCTATCCTAGGGATACCATAAGTATTGTATTTATACATCTCAATGAGAACAATATGATTGTTGCTCACCATGCAGTTTTCCTGAGAGGAATACAAACATGCATGGTGGTAAGTGGGAGGATAGTAAACTCGATGAAAATCGGAGTAATACTATTCAAGGCACCTATTCCTAATGGAACATAAATAGTTCATCAAGGATGAAACTATTCCATTAATCTTCGAGTACACAAGAACCACGTAGATCGGAGAGAGTCAGAAAACAACCTAGGGTATGAGTTTTTGATCTCACCTCATAAAGATGTTAATCTTTTAAGGTATACCAACTGACTACGTATGAGGTAGTGATACAAGGTATCGACTCCCTATTATGACAAAGTGTCATGAGTCCGAAATGGATTCCATGTATATCAACAAGTTTGGATACTAGTTGATGTACCATAAGACATTGTGCCTATTGGTACTTTATAAGTCTTCAAGGAAGACATACATGGAAGGCAACATACCAACGTACTAAGCTAGGCTTGTAAAGAAAAGGTAGAGTTATCAACATTGTGTTGATTCCGACGAAACCTTTTACATGTTGCCATTGTAAATCCATTTGGATAATGCTTGCTAAAGCTGTGTATTTCATTTATGAAATATGACAGCTTAACGGAAAATCGCTTTCCTGAAAGGAAACCTTTCGGAGGATGTTTATAACATCCTGTCGGTTTTGTGTCGTACCATAACAAGCAAACAAGGTTTGCAGGTTATTCGATCCATGTTTGGATTGAAGCAAGCATAGATTCTTTGAATTATCGTTTTGATGTAATCATAAAGGAGTATGATTTAATTCAAAACAATTTGATCTTGTGTATATAAAAGGGTTAGTGGGAGTGCACTGACATGAATGTCATGTAAGATAATGATAATATGTCATTTCTTGGAAATGATATTCCCATAAAATAATCGGTGAAAGCTTGGCTTCCTGATAACGACTATAAGTCGTAACAAAGGTATTATACAATAGTATAACGGTACAGTGAGCTGGAAATCTTCCAAGCAAGATACTGTTGCCGGATAAACAACAAATGCGGATTATTGCTGCAGCTGAGGCAGCAATAGAAGCCATTTGGATCGATAATAAATCTAATTATATTAGATATAGTTCTGTTAGCGGCTGAGCTAGGCGTCAGCACAGGCTAAGGAATTAAATGTCTCATCGACGATCCAGATATATACTTCGATATATGATATCTGATTCGTTCGGATCATACATCGTGGCGATGTGTGATGATCGTTTAAATCGCGTCAGACGATAATCATGGAAATCCGCTGACGAAAACCTTTCTCAGCAATTTGAGCAAACTGTACATAGTTCGGGTGTTAGACACTCGAGTGACTGGCTATGTGCCAAGTGGGAGATTGTTGGACAGTTATGACCCATAGCGTCACTATTTGTACATATCATGGTGTTGTTGTACAAATTAACTATGTGACAAAGGAGATTGCACTCTTATCATTTGTGATTAGATCACCTTAGATGTATAAATGATAAGAGGTCCCTATGATTTGTTTCTGGACGGAGAATGATATGAGACAGTATCAGTCACGAAGGATTAATCATTAAATATCCCTAGCCGGAGTATTATCGAGACAGGACATCGATAATGCGGAATAGGCTAGTATTGCACTTGTGCGCGTTGTGAGGGCACAACGGCATAGTTCTCATATATTTAAGTATGGATACTTATGCAAGTGCGATAGGAGGTTGTGTTTCACCGATGGTACGGGAAACAGCTTCGCTCTGGATAGACCCCTCGGAATCCCATTGGTATTATGACTATGTGTCTATGGGAGTCCGACATCAGGGTAGGTGTATTTGGTCTTAACCTGAGACTTGCACCGCTAATGCTTACGACAATCAATATACTTTAGTTGAGGTCGTCTAGGACTCTAACCGGTTCTGTGTACGCCAACTGCTGGGTATATTGAGAATCGTAGAGTATTGGGTGTGATGTCAAGACGGAAGTATCACTTCAGTCATAGTGGAGATGATGTCACGCATGATACGGTATTAGTGCTCTTAAGTGTTGCGCAACCATCGGGATATTATGACTAGGTCATGCATATCCGATTATAGAGACTAGTTACCAGACATCCGACATGTGCTTCGGACGGGGCAGACACTTATCCAGCCCCAGCCCTAGCACGTGACTATCCGATACTGGGCCGATATACACAATACTTGGTATACTACGCTTGATACAGATCTTAAATATTCTTAGAAGGATATTACCGGAGAATTGGGTAGACTTCGTGCTTTGCTAGAAGCCGATTGTCTCGTAAATCGGTAGAACGTAGTACTTGGTACGTACGTGATTCGGATACTCCGACGACCGTTTGCTGCCGAATTATCCGGGGATCTCATGGGTCGCTTCCCAAAGATTCACCGATGACGTATGACTCGCACTTTTATTAATCTGGGATTAATATGATGAGAGAGAAAATTAATCTGGGATTAATTGCAGAGATATTTTATATAGGATAAAATATCGATTAAAGAGGGAGAAACATTAATTTGGAATTAATCGAGGAAATAATATATTTGATATATTAAACGAAATTGGATTTCGACGCAGAATTAAAATTAGATTTTAATTCGGGCGAGCGAATTAATTTAGAATTAATTCGTTAGCGACGTGAATAGTGATTTCGCTAGGCGTAATCATTTAATCACGACGCGACGGAAAATTTATTAATTTGGAATTAGTGAACCGAGCCCGAGATTATTTACGAGCGCATTCGCATTTCGAATTCGAGAGCGGCTCGTCAAATCAAGCGTCAAATCGCTAGTCGCATCTAGCGTCACATCAAGCGTCAAATCATGTCACTTTGAGTGATGTGACAATTGATTAGATTGATTAATTGAAGATGACTTGATGTGAGTGGTTGGAAAACAACTTTTTGAAAGTTGATAGAAATATAATTCTATTTTATTTGTTTGACTTTTGGTTGCCAAAAGTTTTGTATTTGCTTTTATTATTTGTAGAAAATATATATAAGCAAATTAAAACCAATTTTCCAACACACTTTCATTTTCTTTCTCTCACCATTTCTCTCCATTTCTCACGCCCTTAGAGGGCTGATTTCTTCTTCAAATTGGGCAGTGAACTGCCGAGCAAACCAAGAGGAAAAAGGGAAGCAAGTGTGATTTTGTGGCAAAATCGAGAGTGCTAGCACACTCCGGGATCAATGGGAAGGTGATAGGGAAGCTTACCCATGAGCCGGGAACCAAAATGATGAAGCTTGGAGCTTCAAATCTTGAAGATAAGGGGCGAAATTTACTGTTCACAGCAGCCCACTGCCTTGACAAAGTGAGCAGAATTCGAATTTTTGTTGCCCAAATCGTCGCTCAACCGCTCGATGTAAGTATTCCGCACTTCCGCCGTTGTATTCACTTATGATTCATGCTTGAGTTTTGATCTTGGGACCTATAGAAACTCCAACAATGTTTTGGCTTCAAATTTGGTCCTTCGTCAAGCTCCAAGCTTCGTCGAACGGATCCCGCCTCATGGGTGGACTTCCCTAACACCTCCGCAAGTCTCGTAAGTGTGCTAGCACTTGTGTTTTTGCAACAAAAACACACTCATTGCTCCCCTATTGCTCACAGCAGTGAGCTGAATTGGAAGAAGAAAGAGAGCCCTTTTGGGCGTGAGAAAGAGAGAAGAAATGGTGGAGAGAAAATGTGTAATTAGTTAGTAAAAGATTCCAAAACCTTTATATATTTTCCAAGAAAATATATTAAACAATTACCAAATAATATATAAAATAATTAAAGGTAAAATGTCTCACCAACTTACACTATTTCACCTAAAACCATCAACTATTCATTTCACTTTATCAAAGTGACATGTAGTCATTCAATCAATCATCACATCAATCAATCACATCACTCAAAGTGACATTTGATTTGACGCTTGATGTGACGAATGATTTGACGCTTGATGTGACTTGAGTCGCCGCACTCGAATTCGAAATACGAATGCGCTCGCAATCACACTCGGGCTCGGTTTCGCTAATTCCTAATTAGCGAGTTTTCCGTCGCGTCGTAATTAAATGATTACGCCTAGCGAATTCACTATTCACGTCGCTAACGAATTAATTCTAAATTAATTCGTTCGCCCGAATTAAAATCCAATTTCAATTCCGCGTCGAAATCCAATTTCGTTTAATATATCGAATATATTAATTTAATCGATTAATTCCGAATTAATCATTTTCTCTCTTTAGACGATATTTTATCCTAGATAAAATATCTCCGTAATTAATCCTAGATTAATTTTCTCTTTCTTCTATATATATAATCCCAGATTATTAATGAGTGCGAGTTATGCATCATCGGTGCATTATCGGGAAGCGACCCATGAGATCCCCGGATAATATGGTACTAAATACGGTCGTCGGAATATCCGAATCACGTACGTACCAAGTACTACGTTCTACCGATTTACGAGACAAGATCGGCTTCTAGCAAAGCACGAAGTCTATCCAATTCTCCGGTCATATTCATCTAAGAATATTTAAGATCTATATCAAGCGTAGTATACCAAGTATCGTGTATATCGGCCCAGTATCGGATAGTCACGTGCTAGGGCTGGGGCTGGATAAGTGTCTGCCCCGTCCGAAGCACATGTCGGATGTCTGGTAACTAGTCTCTATAATCGGATATACATGACCTTGTCATAATATCCCGATGGCCGGCCAGCACTTAAGAGCACTAATACCGTTGTGGGAACACAGAAAACTGGACGACGCATGCTGTCCCTAGGCTCGCGGCCTAGTTGGGAGTACGGAGTAGCCACGAGGGACTAAACCGGAGAGTAATGGAGTCGCCACCCGGTGTGAACCGGGAAAATGAGATTTAAGGCCGCACTCACCCCTCGTAAGGGAAGACCTCAAACCGTTGGGTTCGGAATGGTCCCTTACTTATGCCATTTGTAATGAAAGGATTTACATAATAATTTAATCAGGCTTAAGTAACACTTATTCCTAAGAATATCATGCTTCTATATTCATGGGTACAAAATAACACTAATATATACATTTCGCATATATCTCATATCTAATAACACATGTCTAACAAAATACCTCAAAGTAACAATGAACATACAACTTCATTCAGCATATCATATCCATGAAAACACAAGCATACATAATATCCGCACAAGCATACATGTGAGCACTCTTCCAAGTGATACGTGGAGTTGTATCCCAAGTACAGACCGCATTACCGTCCATTCGGAATCGGCTACGGAATTTATGTCTGGGTTTCCATCCGATATATCACAAGAAATAATACTTCAAAGTCATCATGGCATAGACATATGAATCGTAATGCGTTAAATCAAGACCAAGGCAAACGACGCAACCAATGGAATAAACATGCTTGAGTACTATCTCATGAACCTATTAACCAAATAACATGCTAACAGCCTAATCATGCTTGAATACAATCCCAAGAACACATAGAATGGATAAATGCAGGAATACAAACAATACGGTTGGCTATATAACACAAGAAAGATCAACCAAGAGGCAATTATGCATGAATATGATGAGACAGACTCAGTTCAGTGTGTTCGCGTTCGTGTAGCGTTCGTAAACGCGTTCGAACGGAAATGGGACAGAATGCTCACGTTCGAGTAGCGTTCGTAAACGCGTTCGAACGGAAATGAAACAGAATGCTCGCGTTCGTATGGCGTTTGTTAACGCGTTCGAACGGAAATGAGACAAAATGCTCGCGTTCGTATGGCGTTCGTGAACGCGTTCGAACGGAAGTGAGTCCTGATGCATGATAAGGAGAAAATGCATCCGCGTTCGAGTTGCGTTTGTAAACGCGTTCGAACGGGAACAGACCTGATGCATGAAATGGGACGCAATACATAAACAGCAAGATAAAGGGGCGCGGCGAAGTACTGCCGTAAAGGTGGCCTTTTGAGGGCTCTTGATCTCTCAAAGAGAGGACCTTTAGACCAACATACTAAGCCCATGCGCGTCACATCACATCATGCATACAAACATAAAGACAATCATACTATTCTAAGTATGTCCGATTGAACGTGTCTTGCATCCAACCGAACACACATCAACCGGCGCGGCAAAGCAACGTGGTAAAGGGCTTTAGCCCCTCCCCATAGGGGATCTCACATCACACTTACTAAACCCATGCGCTCGGTTGAATCATGCATACGAAAATAAAGACAATCATATCAAACTAGATATGCTCGATTGAACGTATCTCGCATTCAACCGAACACACATCGATCGGTGCGGCAAAGCGTCGTGGTGAAGGATTTTAACCCCTCCAATTAGGGAACCTTTCATCGCACTTGCTAAGCCCATGCACTCGATCATATCATACGGGAATAAGCAACATACAGGATTTAAATGACAAGAAATAAATAAACCAAAGTAACTCCACACAAGAGAAGGTGCCGTTTACTCAGGTGGAACGTGGAGTTGTGTCCCATGTACAGACCGCACTACCGTCCATTCGGATTCGGCTACGAAATTTACGTCTGGGTTTCCATCCTATATACCACAAGAGACGACACTCTTCCATTTCATTCAAGCCACAACATGCATCCATAAACGACTCTCATGCGAATAGAATTCAATAATAATAATAATAAAAACGAATATAAGCTAATGAAAATGTACCCTCAGGTCTAACCTTTTAAATCACCTCTCGGATGTACGGTACATGATCGTCGGAAGGGTGGATGCTCTGCAACTCTCCCGGTTCACTGTTCTCGTTCGTTGTCTTGACTGTTTTGAGTCCGTTTTGCTACTGTTTCCTTGTGGTTTCGCTGCCGTCTCCTCTTTATCTTTTGCTTCCTTTTTTTTTCTTGGGTGTGTTCTTCCTGTAATTTTTATGTGTGTTGTGTATGAGCTAGGGACTAGGGACTAGGGACCACACTTGAGAAGGTTGGTGAAAGGTTCTTTTTATAGGCAAAGGGTTGGGCTTGACAAGGAAAGGGATTTGGCTAATTAAACAGGGATTTGATTTGGTTTGGTTTAGGAATACAATATTTTAAGTTAGGAATAATATATTGGTTGATTGATTTTAACTTGGTATGATTATATTTGATTGGTTTAGATTAGGCATTTAGTTTGTTGATTGATTTTGATTAGGCATGCAATTTCTTTAATTTGTGTAAGTATTTTATTTAATTTGGTATGTGATTTTTAGATTTGTTTTGATTTCACCATGTGTTAAATATGTGTGTTTAAGTGGGCTTGGGCGTGTGGGCCAAGGTTTGGGCGAATTGGGCTTAATGTGAGGCTAGCAGCAAAACCAGAATTACCGACACCGTTCGAACGCATCATCGCACGCGGCACGAACGTCCGCAATCTGCACGAGGTTCGAACGGAGGAACAAACGCAGCACCAACGAAGACAGTGAACTTGTGGAATGAACTTGATGACATACTTTTCCGAATTTCCCCTTCCGACCTCCGTTTCCTGCAATATCCTTAGCTAAAAAGGTAGTGCCTCCAATTGAGACTCATCATCGGGTTTCACATGCGAAAATGCAATGCCTACAGTCGCCCCCACTTTGATGGGACTTGTGCAGTGTGTGTCTTTGAACAATCCTATCAAAGTTATGCAATGCATTTTTACTTACCTGGCTCGCCAGCTGCCACTTGACTTACCATGTGTTGAGTTGATTTATGCGGTGAGGTGCTGCGACCCCTGGTTCATTCCCGAACCGTGTTGTGATGTGGTCCATTCCGAACCGTGCTTCCATTCTTGGAGTGCCATTCCCGGCTTGTTCATTCTCGAACTGTGTTAAGATGAGGCTTTATTCCTCCCGAGCTTTATTCCCGAACTGCTGAGGTGAGGCTTTATTCCTCCGAGCTTTGTTCCCGAACTGTGTTGAGATGAGGCTTTATTTCCGTACTGAGCTGAATGCAGGCTTTCTTCCTGAATTGTACTGAATGTGGGCTTTATTCCCGAGTTTACTGGACGTAGGCTTTCTTCCTGAATTGTATTGAATGTGGGCTTTATTCCCGAACTGCACTGAGTGTGGGTTTTATTCCCGAACTGTGTAGATGAGGCTGTATTCCTCGAGCTTTATTTCCGAATTGTTGAGATAAGGCTTTATTCCTCCCGAGCTTTGTTCCCGAACTGTGTTGACATGAGGCTTTCTTCCCCTTGAGCTTTGTTCTCAAACTATACTGACATGAGGCTTTATTCCTCCCGAGCTTTGTTCTCTGATATGAGCTGACTGTGTGGCTTTGTTCTTGAACTGTATCGAATGCAGGCCTTCTTCCTGAACTGAACTGAATGTAGGCTTTCTTCTTGAACTGCACTGAGTGTGGGCTTTATTCCCGAACTGAACTGGCATGAGGCTTTCTTCCCCTTGAGCTTTGTTCTCAAATTATACTGACATGAGGCTTTCTTCCCCTTGAGCTTTGTTCTCAAACTATACTGTCATGAGGCTTTCTTTCTTCCCCTTGAGCTTTGTTCTCAAACTATACTAACATGAGGCTTTCTTCCCCTTGAGCTTTGTTCTCAAACTATACTGACATGAGGCTTTCTTCCCCTTGGGCTTTGTTCCCTGACTGTGTTAACTGTGGGCTTTGTCCCCGAACTGTTACTGTAAGTTGTTCATTCCTGAACTGTTATCGTGAGGTGGTTCATTCCCGAACCGTGCTTCCATTCTTGGAGTGCCATTCCCGGCTTGTTCACTCTTGAACTGTCCATTCCCGGACCATATCTCCATTCTCGGAGTGCCATTCTTGGCAGAACTGATATGATGTAATGTGGGCCTCGACCCTGGGACTCATTCCCAAACTGTGTTTGATGTGGGCCTCGACCCTGGGACTCATCCCAAAACTGATGTTGAAGTGGGCCTCGGCCCCAACTGCTACTGACATGGGCCTCGCCCCCAGATTGATGCTGATGTGGGTCTCGACCCTCGGATTCATTCCAAATTCTACTGATGCGGGCCTCGACCCTGGGATTCATTCCCTGGATTCATTCCAAAATTCTTCTGATGTGGGCCTCGGCCCTGGGATGATGTGGGCTTCGCCCTAAACTGATATTGATATGGGCCTCGCCCCCAGACTGATACAGCTGATATGAGCCTCGCCCTAAAGCTGATACTGATACGGGCCTCGCCCCTAGGCTGATACAGTACTGTCGATGTTCCTGATTGGTTTGTCTTTTGACGCTTTCTTTTTTCTTTTGAAACCTGTTATTACAAAACATAACAAACAAAAAAGGATGCAAATATATTACGTGTATGCATGCATGCGTGAATGAGTTTCCTATCTCGTGGGTTAGGTCTTCCGTCGATTCCATTGATGACCATTCTTCTCTTAGGGAAAGTACCATTTCCACCTGTCTACCCTGATTTGTTCCAGGAACCCGTTTCTTTCCAAGTCTAACAGTCCCACTGTCTCCATTTCCCAATTCCTGAATGGCTAACTTATCTTTTCTGCTTGCTTCTTTTGAGGATTCCCTACGCTTTGAGCATCACATTACCAAGATTGAACACACTCATGTTGCAAGTTTGAAAGTAATAGTCTTAGGCAGATAAATAAAAGGTCGCCTTTATTATTGTTGAAGAAACGTTCGAACAGGTAAACAAAATCAATGTGTCTTATTAAAAGTGCAAGATAAACTAGGAGAAACAACAGTGCCCTCTTCTTCAGCCCATGGTTCTTCACTATTGTTATCCCTTATTCTTATGAAGCTGAGTGGTTGAGAGTTTGGAGGACAAGGGTTTCGGGTAGGCCAGAGTTGATCATGTAGTTGGGTAGGGGATTTCTGTATGCGTTGGGTTGTTCTCTTTCTGAGTCAGGTATTTTGTGAGCATCAATGCGGTTTTGGATTTCATGCCTAAGGCGGGTGCAGCTGTCAGTTTCGTGGCCTCTCCTCTGGTGGAAGTGACAATACAAGCTTAGGTTAAGGTTGGGGTATAGGATCTGGAAGTGGTTTAGGCTCTAAGGGTTTTAGGAGTCCTTGTCCCTTCAACCTCTCAAGTACCTTAGATAACGGCCTCCCCAGGTTAGAGAAATGCCGGTTCTTGACGGTAGCGACCTCGGCAGTAGCGGGCTTGGTCTCAGCAGGCCCCCCAAAAGTTCTTCTATTCTGGCCATAAAACCTTCTGTTTTCAGCCTCTTCTTCCTCAATATCCATGACAGTTTCCCTCAACTGTCGGAAATCCGCAATCATTGAAGTCATCCTCCTCAACTTGCCATAGATCGAGGGCTTAGTGCCCTTGATGATCATTTTAATCTGGTCCTTCTCAGAGGGCCGAGTCTGCATTTTCAGAAGCTGGCATCTCCAGCGGTCTACATACTCCTTGAAGTTTTCTTCCGGCTTCTGCTTAGTGTTCTCCAAATCACGGAGTGACAAGTCAATCTCTAAGTCTGTAACATACTGCTTCAGAAAGCATCAGCTAGTTCCTTCCAATCTTCCTTAACCTTCTTCTCAAGGCTATGATACCAAACCACAGGTGCCCCCTCGAGTGACATCTCAAACATCTTTTGGACTTGGCGCGCTGTGATAGGCCCATTGAACTCATGACCGAGAGACATATTGCTGCAGATGGACCCTCGGGTCTCCGTTCCCATTAAACTTGGCCATGTCGGGCATTTTAAACTGAGCTGGCAGCTGTTCTCCGAAGGTCATTGCCTCATAATCTAGCAAATCCTCGTTCTTACCCCTCATTTTGCGGGTAACTGTTTCAACCTGATCCCGAAGCTTCTGAAATTTGCCTGAGACCCAATCACTTTGCCTGTTGCATATTCTGCCATGTCATCATCAAAAGTGGGGACATCATCCCCTAACCCATTCGGAGGCTCCTCACGCCTTACATTCTCAGAATCTCCCCCGGCACGGGGTACAGCCATATTTGTCATGGCAGTAGTCAAGGCTTGCAACTGTTCAGTAATCTTGGCGAAACCATTCTCCAACTGATCTATCCGGGATACCTCAGTATCTGATTCACTCATGTCTGTTCTCGGTATTTTGGTGAGTCTTCCCTTTTCCCTAACCCAACGGGAGTCTATGATGGCTTTAGAACACAAGGGTTAGCATGATGTATGTATGCATGGGGTGCATGAGATGCATGTAACATATATAATATACTAAATCAATTAAAATTTTCATACAAATCGGCCCGTTACCATTTTAGAATTTTTCGGGCTAATTGTCACATGAGTGAACCCATCCCAGTTTAAATGGCCCAATGAGTTCACATCTTATGACAAGGAGCCCAACTAAAGCCAAATGGTAATGTTCCGAACACAAGTACAAAGTGGCCCATCAACACTTAGACGCCTTTGGCCCAATAGTCATGAGATACGTTCTTGTCCCAGTTTAAATGGCCCAATAAGCCCACATCCCATGGCAAATGGTCCAAACGGATCCAAACGACGATGTTCCCAAACACAAGCATAAAAGAAAGATAATGCAAACGTAATAATTTCTACAGTATGGCTCATCAACATTTCAGAAGCTTTGGGCCTAATAGTCATAAGGTACGAACTTGCCACAGTTTAAATGGCCCAGCAAGCCCGCCTTCTGACAATAGTCCAACTGCATCCAAATGAGGATGGTCCACAAGCACATATCCAAGGAAATAATTGTTACTTTAGCCAACCCGGTCTATGGGTGGGTTAGTAAGAGTATAGACAAAGGCTCTCACTGGCGAAGGATGGCCCACAACTAGGTCTCCCCACTCAAGGGTTCGAGCAACCAAGGTGGCGCACCCTTTTTTATACACTAAGGTACGTGCCAATGAGCTATGGTGTGTGACGGACTGTCAAATGAATTTCCCGTTGTAGATCCCCCAGAGGGAAGGTGGAGCGAGGCTCACTTAAATACCCAAGCCTCTTAGGCTCTTATCGCTTGTTGTCAGGAATAAACAACGAGTCCTCCAAATTAGTCCATCACAAAGGCTACGAGTAGATGGCCATGTAGGTATCCTCACAGCTTTTCCTTCTAAAAAGGTAGTGAGTGAAGGAAGACACCAAACCATTACCTAGCGTCAAAGTGCCCTTGATTAAACCCTCACTTTATCCACTATAGACACGGTCAATTAAAACATAAATCCACTCATTACAAGACAATATTTCGGGGCCAATTCTCTATCCCCAGTGGAGTCGCCGACTGTGGGAACATAGAAAACTGGATGACGCATGCTGTCCCTAGGCTCGCAGCCTAGTTGGGAGTACGGAGTAGCCACGAGGGACTAAACCGGAGAGTAATGGAGTCGCCACCCGGTGTGAACCGGGAAAATGAGATTTAAGGCCGCACTCACCCCTCGCAAGGGAAGACCTCAAATCGTTGGGTTCGGAATGGTCCCTTACTTATGCCATTTGTAATGAAAGGATTTACATAATAATTTAATCAGGCTAAGTAACACTTATTCCTAAGAATATCATGCTTCTATATTCATGGGTACAAAATAACACTAATACATACATTTCGCATATATCTCATATCTAATAACACATGTCTAACAAATACCTCAAAGTAACAATGAACATACAACTTCATTCAGCATATCATATTCATGAAAACACAAGCATACATAATATCCGCACAAGCATACATGTGAGCACTCTTCCAAGTGATACGTGGAGTTGTATCCCAAGTACAGACCGCATTACCGTCCATCGGAATCGGCTACGGAATTTATGTCTGGGTTTCCATCCGATATATCACAAGAAATAATACTCCAAATTCATCATGGCATAGACATATGAATCGTAATGCGTTAAATCAAGACCAAGGCAAACGACGCAACCAATGGAATAAACATGCTTGAGTACTATCTCATGAACCTATTAACCAAATAACATGCTAACAGCCTAATCATGCTTGAATACAATCCCAAGAACACATAGAATGGATAAATGCAGGAATACAAACAATACGGTTGGCTATATAACACAAGAAAGATCACCAAGAGGCAATTATGCATGAATATGATGAGACAGACTCAGTTCAGTGTGTTCGCGTTCGTGTAGCGTTCGTAAACGCGTTCGAACGGAAATGGGACAGAATGCTCACGTTCGAGTAGCGTTCGTAAACGCGTTCGAACGGAAATGAAACAGAATGCTCGCGTTCGTATGGCGTTTGTTAACACGTTCGAACGGAAATGAGATAGAATGCTAGCGTTCGTATGGCGTTCGTGAACGCGTTCGAACGGAAGTGAGACCTGATGCATGATAAGGAGAAAATGAATGCGTGTTCGAGTTGCGTTCGTAAACGCGTTCGAACGGGAACAGACCTGATGCATGAAATGGGACGCAATACATAAACAGCAAGATAAAGGGGCGCGGCGAAGTACTGCCGTAAAGGTGGCCTTTTGAGGGATCTTGATCTCTCAAAGAGAGGACCTTTAGACCAACATACTAAGTCCATGCGCGTCACATCACATCATGCATACAAACATAAAGACAATCATACTATTCTAAGTATGTCCGATTGAACATGTCTTGCATCCCACCGAACACACATCAACCGGCGCGGCAAAGCAACGTGGTAAAGGGCTTTAGCCCCTCCCCATAGGGATCTCACATCACACTTACTAAACCATGCGCTCGGTTGAATCATGCATACGAAAATAAAGACAATCATATCAAACTAGGTATGCTCGATTGAACGTATCGCGCATTCAACCGAATACACATCGATCGGTGCGGCAAAGCGTCGTGGTGAAGGATTTTAACCCCTCCAATTAGGGAACCTTTCATCGCACTTGCTAAGCCCATGCACTCGATCATATCATACGGGAATAAGCAACATACAGGATTTAAATGACAAGAAATAAATAAACCAAGTAACTCCACACAAGAGAAGGTGCCGTTTACTCAGGTGGTACGTGGAGTTGTGTCCCATGTACAGACCGCACTACCGTCCATTCGGATTCGGCTACGGAATTTACGTCTGGGTTTCCATCCTATATACCACAAGAGACGACACTCTTCCATTTCATTCAAGCCACAACATGCATCCATAAACGACTCTCATGCGAATAGAATTCAATAATAATAATAAAAAAACGAATATAAGCTAATGAAATGTACCCTCAGGTCTAACTTTTTAAATCACCTCTTGGATGTACGGTACACGATCGTCGGAAGGGTGGATGCTCCGCAACTCTCCCGGTTCACTGGTTCACTGTTCTCGTTCGTTGTCTTTACTGTTTTGAGTCCGTTTTGCTACTGTTTCCTTGTGGTTTCGCTGCCGTCTCCTCTTTATCTTTTGCTTCCTTTTTTTTCTTGGGTGTGTTCTTCCTGTATTTTTTATGTGTTGTGTATGAGCTAGGGACTAGGGACTAGGGACCACCCTTGAGAAGGTTGGTGAAAGGTTCTTTTTATAGGCAAAAGGTTGGGCTTGACAAGGAAAGGGATTTGGCTAATTAAAGAGGGATTTGATTTTGTTTGGTTTAGGAATACAATATTTTAAGTTAGGAATAATATATTGGTTGATTGATTTTAACTTGGTATAATTATATTTGATTGGTTTAGATTAGGCATTTAGTTTGTTGATTGATTTTGATTAGGCATGCAATTTCTTTAATTTGTGTAAGTATTTTATTTAATTTGGTATGTGATTTTTTAGATTTGTTTTGATTTCACCATGTTGTTAAATATGTGTTTTAAGTGGGCTTGGGCGTGTGGGCCAAGGTTTGGGCGAATTGGGCTTAATGTGAGGCTAGCAGCAAAACCAGAATTACCGACACCGTTCGAACGTATCATCGCACGCGGCACGAACGTCCGCAATCTGCACGAGGTTCGAACGGAGGAACGAACGCAGCACCAACGAAGACAGTGAACTTGTGGAATGAACTTGATGACATACTTTTCCGAATTTCCCCTTCCGACTCTGTTTCCCGCAATATCCTTAGCTAAAAAGGTAGTGCTCCAATTGAGACTCATCATCGGGTTTCACATGCGAAAATGCAATGCCTACAACCGTATCCTGCGTGACATCATCTCCACTATGACTGGAGTGATACTTCCGTCTTGACATCACACCCAATACTCTACGATCCTCAATATACCCAACATTAGCGTACACAGACCGGTTAGAGTCCTGGACGACCTCAACTAAAGTATATTGATTGTCGTAAGCATTAGCGGTGCAAGTCTCAGGTTAAGACCATACACACCTACCCTGATGTCGGACTCCCATAGACACATAGTCATAATACCAATGGGATTCCGAGGGGTCTATCCAGAGCGAAGCTGTTTCCCGTACCATCGGTGAAACACAACCTCCTATCGCACTTGAATAAGTATCCAATACTTATATATATGAGAACTATGCCGTTGTGCCCTCACAACGCGCACAAGTGCAATACTAGCCTATTCCGCATTATCGATGTCCAGTCTCGATAATACTACTCCGGTTAGGGATATTTAATGATTAATCCTTCGTGGACTGATACTGTCTCATATCATTCTCAATCCAGGAACTAATCTTATGGGACCTCTCTTCATTTATATATCTAAGGTGATCTAATCACAAATGATGAGAGTGCAATTTCCTTGTCACATAGTTAATTTGTACAACAACACTATGATCTGTACAAATAGTGACGCTATGGGTCATATTATCCAACAATCTCCCACTTGGCACATAGCCAGTCACTCAAGTGTCGAACACCCGAACTATGTACGGTTTTCTCAAATTGCTGAGGAAAGGTTTTCGTCAGCGGATTTCCATGATTATCGTCTGACGCGATTTATACGATCATCACATCGCCACGATGTATGATCCGAACGAATCAGATGAATATAGAAGTATATATCTGGATCGTCGATGAGACCTTTAATTCTTTAGCCTTGTGCTGACGCCTAGCTCAGCTGCTAACAGAACTATATCTAATCTAATTAGATTTATTATCGACCCAAATGGCTTCTATTGCTGCCTCAGCTGCAGCAATAATCCGCATTTGTTGTTTATTCGGCAACAGTATCTTGCTCGGAAGATTTCCAGCTCACTGTCCCGTTATTCAAACTTTATAGTACCGCAGTATTTAACTGTTTGGAAACTTGCGGTAGTGATCCCAGTCACTTCAAGTTCTCCTTCTCCATAGTTTAAGACAGCATCTTTAGTTCTCTAAGATACTAACAGATGTCCTTAACTTCAATCCAGTGACTATCACTTGGATTGACCCGATTGTGACTCCATATGCTCAAAGCGTATGAGACACCATATCAAGTACATTTTAAATGTACAATTTCCAGAGAGTGTTAACAACTCCAAATCTATCCCAGTAGATCTTTATTCCTTGAATAAAGGTTGTTACTCCCCAGAATTCTACGGAGAATTTCTATGAAAGCCAAGCTTTCACAATTGCTTTATGGGAATTTCCTTGTCAGTGCGCTCCCACTAACCTCCTTATATACACAAGAATCATTTCGTTTTGAATCAAATCATTAACCATTATGATTATTTCAAAACGACAGTTCCAAGAACCTTATGCTTGCTTCAATCCAAACATGGATCGAATAACCCGCAAACCTTGTTTGTCGGTTATACAAAATCGTCAGGATGTTGTAAGCATCCTCCAAAAGGTTTCCTTTTCAGGAAAGCGATTTTGATTATAACTGACACATTTCATAAATGAAATATGCAGTATCAACAAGCATCATCAAAATGGATTTACCATGGCAACAGGTAAAAGGTTGAACCGTTATTAACACAATGTTGATAACGATACCTTTCCGTCAAAAGCCTAGCTTTGTACGTTGGTATGTTGCCATCCATGTATGTCTTCCTTGAAGACGTTAATGTACCAATAGGCACAATGCCTTGTGGTACAACAACTAGTATCCAAAATAGTTGTTATACATGGAATCCATTTCGGACTCATGGCACTTTGCCATAATAGGGAGTCGATACCTTGTATCACTTCCTCAAACGTAGTCGGTGGGATATACCTCCATAAGATTGACATCTTTAAGGGGTTAGATCAGAAACCCATACCCCAGGTTGTTTTCTGATTCTCTCCGATCTACGCGGTTCTTGTGTATTCGAAGATTAATGGTACAGATTTCATCATTGATGAACTGTTTGTGTTCCATTAAGGACTTCGTGCCTTGAATAGTATTACTCCGATTTTCATCGAGTATCACTATCCTCCCACTGACCACTGCATATCGGTGTTCCTCTTAGGAAACCGCATGGTGAGCAACAATCATATTGTTCTCATGTGAGATATATAAGTACTATACTTATGGTTTTCCCTAGGATAACCTATATATGGCACTTATCCAATTTGGGTCCTTAGTTTGGTATCATCCAAACGTTATGCCGGGCATACCCAAATTATTAGGAATGAGAAACCCTGTTTCTTTCCTGTTCATATCCTATATGATATCTGTCAAACAGATTTATATGGAACCTTATTCTAAATAAGTTTTGCACTGTTAATACATATCCTGTTGAAGGAAATGATAGCTCAGAGCGACTCGTGATAAACCTTATCATGTCCAACAAAATTCGGTTTTCGTTCGGACACACCGTCTAACTGACGTGTCTCGGGAGGAGTCCTCATCTGAAAGAATACTATACTCTTTCATGTATGTTTGAAACTTACTGCTTAAGTATTTTCCATTACGGTCTTACCGTGACGGTATAATACTATAGCCGATCTGTTTATCTACTTCGTGTCGAAACTCTAATAGTTTCCGATCTGTGTTCTTCAAAGAAACACATAACCATAACGTGATGCCACATCCGTTAAGGTCACGAAATATTCATGTTCACATCTAGCCTAGCTAGATATGGGCCCACTAACTTCACCATGAATAGGGCTAACAGATCGGTGGCATTTACACTATTACCAAGTAAACAGTGTTTTAGGTACTTTACCTAACAAACTAGATTCGTAGACTTTATTTGAATAGTCAAATCAGTCCTAGTACCCACTCTTCAAAAGTGCGGATATACGAGTCTTGTTTAATTGTGTCCTAGACAACAATGCCACAAATAAGTCTCTATTGATCAAATCAATTTGAGCTATTTATTTGTCATTTTATATGTTTTGAGATTTTAATTATATTCAAAATATAAATTCTGTTATTCACATCTAATGTGTTTATCTCAGTATCATCTTTATATAATGAAACACTTAGTGTTCTAGAATATAAAGGTTTATCCACAATGGATTAAACACTGATATAGAGATAATGTCTCTAGTCAAACTAGTTACATTATAACAGTTCCTAATTTAAGTACACACCCGAAGGGTAGTTCCTAAACTTAGGTATCTACGGTCGAAACAGCGACTTTCGTCCCGTTTCCGATTCGCAGAGCAATCTCAGCTTGAAGTCAGTATCCTGCTCAAAGCAGATTCTGAACATCAATACATATATTTTATGTACCACACTAAGTATTTAAAATCTAATTTCAATACTAGTAGTGAACATAACTTTGACAAACATTTTTAAAGTCAGAGCCTTGCCCTTTCTTTAATTCCTTCGTGTCTGCCATATCCAAATGGTAGTCACTTTGGGATATGTCAATTATCCTTTTCAATATTTCAGAAACCTTAGGCCAAGCCTTGGTTTTTAGAATATCGAAACATGTGCACCTCGTGCTACATGCCCAATTGCAAACTTTGACTTTTCACCTCTAGAATAGTCAATTAATTCTCCAAGAATTATTTATTGCAATTTTAATACTTATTAAATCTAAAATTAGATTTATGACAAGTATATTAAATTAAGCATTAAAGTCATCATCACATAAATCTTCCAAAGATTTTATGCTCTACTTATTTTGCTTAATTTTGGGCTTAAGGTATAATAAGTTATTTTATCAAATAAAGTAACCTATTATTTATTCCCAATTTGAAAATTAAATCATTTAAAATATTTAAATCCCAGATTATATTTTAAATATCCAACTTTTCAATTTTATCTTGATTACAATAGTCCAACTATTTAATCAACGATTAGTGGTACTATATATATTATAATGATTATAATAGTCCAACTATATAATCAAATATAATCCAAATTAATTAACCTCAATTACATTGATTACTATAATCCAATTATAAAATCAACTGTAAACTGAAATTAATTAATTCAAATATATTGATTAATATAATCCAATTATATATAATCAAGTATAATACAGTCCAACTTTTTATTAAAACAACATTAAATATTAGTCCAACTAATACTTTTAATATATGACGAGTGATATTTGTTTGAGCGCGTATGGCGAGTAATTGAACGAATATTGCAAATTCAATTCTTGCCTCCCACTATTTTTCGTCGAGCCTCTAACCCTCTGTCGAGTACTCGGGAAACCGTGTTTCCTAGTGGGCTAGGATCCCGTTAAATATCACACAATCTTGACTTTGGCCAACAAATTGTATGATAATTAACTAGGTAGATCTCTAAGATCAATTGGATCTCATCCAACTCCTAGATCCGGTAGGTGGACATCCAAGTCCGAAACATATATCTTATATATGCCTATATATCCAATATATACCCTAACCTTTTTCCTCTGAATCAACTAGGCCTTGGCTTTGGCACAACAAACCTGATGATCCCAGTCAAGCGCGGACCCATTGACCATGGAAGCTTCGTAATCAATGTCGATGGACAAGAAGTGGTCTTGACTTTGGCCAACAAACCACAACTTGGACAAGACACCAATATGGAACAAAGCCTCGTGATTCAAACACATCTTCGACGGACAAGGGCTTGACTTTGGCCAACAACCCATGCCAATCTAGGATCTTGAGCAAGAATCACTCAATGGAAGGAAAAGACGCATGATATTTGATGAGGGCTTTTCGCGTGCAAATTGGCTACCAATTTCATTATCTTTGTTAAGGTCTCATCATCATACACCCTTAAACATGCATTCTAAATACATAATAAAGCGAGTATGAAAATAAATAATAATGATATGCGGATGGATACTTAACACATTGATCCTAGATCAAATCTCTCCCTTTCTCACTCAAGCTAGCACTTGTATTACTCTCTACCCTTACACTACACTTCTAAAGAAACCTCATTTACATTGAGGGGAATAGGTGAGAAGAGAATACAAAGAGAATAAAGGTGATAAGGCTGGACACGCAGGTCCAATTTAATAAATCGAATTTATTACAACAATTTCCAAAATTGCCCCACCCGACTAATATCCATCCGATATACATTATTCATTCATCACAACCACGTATTCACACAAAAGCATGCTATCAATCAATCTAATCAAATTAATTAATCTGATAATTATGTGATCATCCAATGTTCAAACAACGATTTGATTTTGCTCGAGTCAAACTCGTTTTTGCGAATAAGTACTCAAAGTACGAATTCTTGAATTAAATTAAACTACATAATTAAATCCAATTTAACATGTATTTAATACTAATTCACTATTCAATTCCAAATTAAATATTACACTTTATTTAATAAACCTTTAACGACTTAAATTCCAAATTTAATCGCGTCGGGTCTCAAAGCCCGATTAACGTCCAACGTCAATTCAATTCAAGTCTAATGGGCTTTAATTAATTTCTTTAAGGCGTGGGCTTCGGCAACCAAAGCCCAATCAAGGAGTAACCCCATAAGCCCAGAAATCAATTTAGGCCCATTAGGCCCAATTAAACTTTAAAGGTTTATAAGTCGCATTTGGGCTTAACGGAAGTGGCTTTGGGCCCAATTGGATCCAATCCATTTGGCCTAAATCCAACTTGTACAACAAAGCCCAATAAGCCCATTACAACATAATAAGCCCAAATCCAATTTAAGGCCTAAATAATTAAATTACATGAATCCAATTCCGCAATTTAATTACCTAAAGTGCATTACATGATTAATCACCCAAATCAATATTTCCAAAACATGAAATTAGTCCAATTAATCATTCATTATCATCATCACATGTCCAACACATAAATGAAAAAATCAAACCCATTACATGCTTTTAAGCTCTCGGCCAAGGAGGGATTTTGTGTCCGATTTGGTTTCAATCCAATCGAACCCACAATCGACATTAAATCACCATCCAATTGATTTCATACACATCCAATGTCACAAAATCAAAATTACCAAGACATTAGGGCATTATACATTCGGCCAAGTGAAGCAATTTGGGGATTTTTGTTCAATTCAAAATTCAATCCAATTGACTTCAATTAACATCATCCAACATCATTCAACTCATCCAATGAATCAAATGAAAAAAATCCAAATTTCCAAAATGCTTAAACATTCGGCCAACATATAATTTTTGGGAAAATTATTCCAAATCATTTTCAACAAATTGATCCAATCAAAATGCAATTCAACATCATTTAAGCATGCTCAATCAAACAATTTACTAAATCATGCTCAAAATCAATTTACCCAAATTTTAAGCCCTAAAATTTCATCATGCTTGAACCTAGGCTCTTGATGCCATTGTTAGTTTTCTATTAAGGTCCCGGATCGATTATAAGCATGAAAAACATTGCGAATACATATCGACGAAGTTGCGGAATACTCACATCGATCGGTTGAGAGACGCGGCAAAGAACAAAACTTCAAATTCCCCACTGTTTTGGGCGTGACTGCAGTGAATAAACTCACTGTTTTGGCTTCAAATTGGTCCTTCGTCAAGCTCCAAGCTTCGTCGAACGGATCCCGCCTCATGGGTGACCTCCCTAACACTTCGCAAGTCTCGTAAGTGTGCTAGCACTTGTGTTTTGCAACAAAAACACACTCATTGCTTCCCTTAAGCTCACGGCAGTGAGCTGAATTGGAAGAAGAAAGAGAGCCCTTTTGGGCGTGAAAAGAGAGAAGAAATGGAGGAGAGAAAATGTGTAATTAGTTAGTAAAGATTTTCCAAAAACCTTTATATATTTTCCAAAAAATAATTAAAAAATTACCAAATAATATTAAATAATTCAAGGTAAATGTCTCACCAACTTACACTATTTCACCAAAACCATCAACTATTCATTTCACTTTATCAAGTGACATGTAGTCATTCAATCAATCAATCACATCAATCAATCACATCACTCAAAGTGACATTTGATTTGACGCTTGATGTGACGAATGATTTGACGCTTGATGTGACTTGCGTTGCCGCACTCGAATTCGAAATACGAATGCGCTCGCAATCACACTCGGGCTCGGTTTCGCTAATTCCTAATTAGCGAGTTTTCCGTCGCGTCGTAATTAAATGATTACGCCTAGCGAATTCACTATTCACGTCGCTAACGAATTAATTCTAAATTAATTCGTTCGCCCGAATTAAAATCCAATTTCAATTCCGCGTCGAAATCCAATTTCGTTTAATATATCGAATATATTAATTTCGATTAATTCCAAATTAATCATTTTCTCTCTTTAGACGATATTTTATCCTAGATAAAATATCTCCGTAATTAATCCTAGATTAATTTCTCTCTCTTCTATATATATAATCCAGATTATTATGAGTGCGAGTTATGCGTCATCGGTGCATTATCGGGAAGCGACCCATGAGATCCCCGGATAATTGGCAGTAAATACGGTCGTCGGATATCCGAATCACGTACGTACCAAGTACTACGTTCTACCGATTTACGAGACAAGATCGGCTTCTAGCAAAGCACGAAGTCTATCCAATTCTCCGGTCATATTCATCTAAGAATATTTAAGATCTATATCAAGCGTAGTATACCAAGTATCGTGTATATCGGCCCAGTATCGGATAGTCACGTGCTAGGGCTGGGGCTGGATAAGTGTCTGCCCCGTCCGAAGCACATGTCGGATGTCTGGTAACTAGTCTCTATAATCGGATATACATGACCTTGTCATAATATCCCGATGGCCGGCCAGCACTTAAGAGCACTAATACCGTATCCTGCGTGACATCATCTCCACTATGACTGGAGTGATACTTCCGTCTTGACATCACACCCAATACTCTACGATTCTCAATATACCCAGCATTGGCGTACACAGAACCGGTTAGAGTCCTGACGACCTCAACTAAAGTATATTGATTGTCGTAAGCATTAGCGGTGCAAGTCTCAGGTTAAGACCATACACACCTACCCTGATGTCGGACTCCCATAGACACATAGTCATAATACCAATGGGATTCCGAGGGGTCTATCCAGAGCGAAGCTGTTTCCCGTACCATCGGTGAAACACAACCTCCTATCGCACTTGCATGAGTATCCAATACCCAAATATATGAGAACTATGCCGTTGTGCCCTCACAACGCGCACAAGTGCAATACTAGCCTATTCCGCATTATCGATGTCCAGTCTCGATAATACTCCGGCTAGGGATATTTAATGATTAATCCTTCGTGGACTGATACTGTCTCATATCATTCTCAATCCAGGAACTAATCATAGGGACCTCTCTTCATTTATATATCTAAGGTGATCTAATCACAAATGATGAGAGTGCAATTTCCTTGTCACATAGTTAATTTGTACAACAACACTATGATCTGTACAAATAGTGACGCTATGGGTCATATTATCCAACGATGTGAGTGGATAGAAGTGGTTGGTATGGCTTTATTGTTTGACTTTTATAAAGCCAATTTTTTGTGAAAATCCTTTTATTAATTTTTGGAAAATATATAAATGGTATTTGTTACACAAAATACCAATTAATTTTTTCAACACATTTCTCTCTTCTTCTCTCTCCCTCATCCCACGGCCATTTTCTTCTTCTTTAGGCAGTGAACTGCCGAAGGTGGAAAGGGAAAAAGGGAGCAAAGTGTGATTTTGTGGCAAAATCAGAGTTCTAGCAACACTTCCGAGATCAATGCGAAGGTGAAGGGAAGTCACCCATGGTCGGGAATCACCACGACGAAGCTTGGAGCTTGGAAGTTGATTCAAAATGGCCAAACCAGTGAGCTTGGACTGCACACTGTCGAACCAGTGAGGGGCATAAAGAATTTCGTTTTTGTTGCCTCAATCGTCGCTCAACCGCTCGATGTAAGTATTCCGCGACTTCTCGATGTATCACTTAGGTTTTCATGCGTGAAATGCAACTTAATGGATCTTTAAAGTTTAATTGGGCTAATGGGCCTAAATTGATTTCTAGGCTTTGGGGTAACTCCGGATTGGATTTTGGTTATTCGGTTTGACCCGAGTTGACCAATCCACGTCTTAAGAAATTAATTAAAAGCCCATTGGTCTTTAATTAAATTAACGTTGGACATTAAACGGGCTTTAAGACCCGTAACGATTAAATTTGGAATTTAAGTCGTAAAAGGTTTATTAATAAAGTGTAGTATTTAATTTGGAATTAAATAGCGAATTAGAATTAAATACAAATTGAATTGGATTTAATTGTGTAGTTTAATTTGATTCGAGAATTCGTACTTTAAGTACTTATTCGCAAAGCGAGTTTGACTCGAGCAAAATCAAATCGTTGTTTGAACATTGGATGATCACTAAATATCAGATTAATTAATTTGATTAGATTGATTGATAACATGCTTATGTGAATACATGGTTGCGATGCATGAATAATGTATATCGGATGGTTAGTAGATGGGTGGGGTATTTTAGAAATTGTTGTAATAAATTCGATTTATTAATTGGACCTGTGTGTCCAGCCTTATCATCTCCTTATTCTTTGTATTCTCTTCTCACCTTTTCCCCTCAATGTAAATGAGGTTTCTTTAGAAGTGTAGTGTAACGGGTCTAAGTAAATACTTGTGCTAGCGGGAGAGAGAAAGGGAGAGATTTGATCTAGGATCAATGTGTAAAGTATCCATCCGCATATCATTATTATTTTATTATACGCGCTTTATTATGTGTTTAAAATGCATGTTTAAGGGTGTATGATGATGAGACCTTAACAAAGATAATAAATTGGTTGCCAATTTGCACTCGAAAAACCCTCGCACAATATTAAACACTTTTCCTTCCATTGAGTGATTCCCACTCAAGATCTAAAACGACATTGGTTTGTTGGCCAAAGTCAAGGCCTTTGTCTGTCGAAGATGTGTTTGAATCTCGAAGGCTTTGTTACATGTCAGTGTCTTGTCCAAGTTGTGGTTTGTTTGCCAAAGTCAAGACCACTTCTTGTCCAACGACATTGATTACGAAGCTTTCCATGGTCAATGGGTCGCACTTAACTGGGATCACTAAGTTTGTTGTGCCAACGCCAAGGCTTAGTTGATTCAGAGGAAAAAGGTTAGGTAATACATTGGATGTATTGGCATATATAAGATATATGTTTCGGACTTGGATGTCCCCTACCGGATCTAGGAATTGGATTGGATCCAATCGATCTTAGAGATCTACCTAGTTAATTATCATACAATTTGTTGGCCAAATTCAAGATTGTGTGATATTTAACGGGATCCTAGCCCACTAGGAAACGCGGTTTCCCGAGTACTCCGAGTACTCGACATAGGTTTAGAGGCTCGCCGAAAAATAGTGGGAGGTAAGAATTGAATTTGCAATATTCGTTCAATTACTCGCCATACGCACTCAAACAAATATCATTCGTCAAATATATTTAAAAGTTAGTTGGACTAATATTTAAATGTTGTTTTAATTAATAATTGCACTATATATTCAAACTATTCATTTATAGTTTATTTTATAATTGGATTATAGTAATCAATATAATTGATTTTATTCTATTAAATTATAGTTGATTAAATAGTTGGACTATTGTAATCATTATAATAAATAGTACCTAAATCGTTGATTAAATAGTTGGACTATTTGAATCAAGATATAAATTGAAAGATTGACGTTTAATACATAATCGTAGGGAAAATGTATTTAAATGGCTTAATTTTCAAATTGGGAATTAATTTCAGGATTGTCCTGGAAAATAATAAGTTATTTTATTTGATAAAATAATATATTAGGCCTAAGCCCGGTGTTAAGCAAACAGTAGAGCATAATTTTTGGAAGATCATGTAATGATAATTTTAGTGTTTAATCCATTATACTTACCGCAGTAGACTCCTTAATTTCTTAATCAGAACTAAGGATTAGATCCTTAAAGTATGATAAAGAAATTGAAGGATCTTCAAAGATCTATTATATATCTAAGAAGTACTAAATTGCAATAATTCTTGGAGAATTAATGACTATTCTCAAGGAGATAGAGTCAAAGTTTGCAATTAGGCAAGTAGCGCAAGGCGCACCTTACTTCGATATTCTAGAAGGCCAAGGCTTGACCAAAGGCTTCTGGAGTGTTGAAAAGGAAAAGGCAAAATCATTATAGTCTTCTGGGAAGATAAATGACATATCCCAAAATGTATGCTTAATGTGGCAAACAGGATCGCGGAAGCGTGACTGCCGTTTGGACAAAGCAGACATGAAGGAATTGAAGAACGAGCAAGGCTCTAACTTCAAACATGTTTGTCAACATTATGTTCACAACTAGTATTAAAATTAGATTTTAAATACGTAGTGTGATACATAAATATTTATTGATGTTCAGAATCTGTTTTGAACAGGATACTGACTTCAACTGAGATTTAATCTGCGATTTGGAAATGGGACGAAAGTCGCTGTTTTAACCGTAGATACCTAAGTTTAGGAATTACCTTCGGGTGTGTACCTAAGTTAGGAAACTGTTATAATATGACTAGTTTGACTAGATACATTATCTCTATATCAGTGTTTGACCTGCTGCGGGTGAACCTTTATATTCTGGAACACTAAAGTGTTTCATTATATAAGGATGATATTGAGATATACACATTAGATGTGAATAACAGAATTTATATTTTGAATATAAATAAATCTCAAATATATATTATGACAAACAAATAGCTCAAACTGAATTGATCAGGTGAAACTAATTTGTGGCATTGTTGTCTGGGACACAATTAAACCAGAATCGTATATCCACACTTTTGAAGAGTGGGTACCAAGACTGATTTGATTCTAATCAAATAAAGTCTACGAATCTAGTTTATTGGGCAAAGTGCCTGAAATACTATTTACTTAGTAAAAGTGCAAATGCCACCGACCTGTTAGACCTAGTTCATAGTGAAGCAAGTGGGCCCATGTCTAGCTAGGCTAGATGTGAATATGAATATTTTGTGACCTTACGGATGTGGCATCGCGTTATAGTTGTGTGTTTCTTTTGAAGAACACAAATCAGAAACTTTTAAAGTTTCAACACGAAATAGACAAACAGATCGGCTATAGTATTATACCGTCACGGTTAGACCGTAATGGAAAATACTTAGGCAATAAGTTTCTAGTATACTTGAGAGAGTATATTATTCTTTCAATGAGGACTCCTCCCGGAACACGTCAAAGTGACGGTGTGTCCGAACAGGATAAACCGAATTATATTAGACATGATTAAGGTTAATCATGAGTCGCTCTGAGCTACCATTTCCTTCAAAGGATACGCATAAACAGTGCAGAACTTATTTTGAATAAGGTTCCATTAAAGTCTGTTTGACAGATGTCATATTAGATATGAACAAGAAAGAAACCAGGTTTCACATTCCTGATAATTTGGGTATGCTAGGCATATGTTTGGATGATACCAAACTAAAACCCAAATTGGATAAGTTCCAATTGTAGGTTATCCTAGGGATACCAAAGTATTGTACTTATACATCTCACAATAGAACAATTAGATTGTTGCTCACCATGTGGTTTTCCTAAGAGGAATACCGATATGCAGTGGTAAGTGGGAGGATAGTAAAACTCGATGAAAATCGAAGTAATACTATTCCTGGCACCGATCCTAATGGAACATAAATAGTTCATCAAGGATGAAACTATTACCAATAATCTTCAAATACACAAGAACCGCGTATGTGAGAGAGAGTCAGAAAACAACCTTGGGTATGGGTTTCTGATCTCACCTCGTAAATATGTCAATCTTTTGAGGTATACCAACTGACTATGTATGAGGAAGTGATACATGATATCGACTCCCTAATTATGACAAAGTGTCATGAATCCAAAATGGATTCCATGTAAATCAACAAGTTTGGATACTAGTTAATGTATCGCAAGGCATTGTGCCTATTGGTACTATATAAGTCTTCAAGGAAGACATACATGGATGACAACATACCAACGTAAAAAGCTAGGCCTTTAACGGAAAGGTATCATTATCAACATTGTGTTGATTTCGATTCAACCTTTTACATGTTGCCATGGTGAATCCATTTGGATAATACTTGCTAAAGTTGCATATTTCATTTTGAAATGTGGCAGCTTGACGGGAAAATCGCTTTCCTAAAAAGGAAACCTTTCGGAGGATGTTTACAACATCCTGTCGGTTTTGTCATACCAAAACTAGCAAACAAGGTTTACGGGTTAATCGATCCATGTGTGGATTGAAGCAGGCATAGGTTATTGGAATTATCGTTTTAAGGTAATCATAATGGTATATGATTTATTTCAAAATGAAAAGATTCTTGTGTATATAAGAGGGTTAGTGGGAGCGTACTGACAGTGGTTGTCCTATAAAATAATGATAATACGTCATTTCTTGGAAATGATATTCCATAATAATAATAATCGGCGAAGGCTTGGGTTTCAAAAACTCTCCATGGAATAGTACATTGGAAAATGTACGCTACCTGGTGTCTCATACGCTTTGAGCATATGAAGTCACAAACAGGCCAATCCGAGTGATAGTTACTGGATTGAAGTTAAGAACATACTTAGTCTTAGAGAACTAAGGATGTTGTCTTAGTCCATAGAGATGGAGAACTTGAAGTGACTGGGATCACTGTAGCAAGTTTCCTAAACCGATAAAGACGACTAAAAGTCACAAACGGTACTATACAGTTTGAATAACAGTACAGTGAGCTAGAAATCTTCCAAGCAAGATACTATTACCGAATAAATAACAAATGCGGGTTATTGCTGCAGCTGAAGCGGTAATAGAAGCCTTATAGGTATAGTTCTGTTAGCAGCTGAGCTAGGCGTCAGCACAGGCTAAATAATTAACGGTCTCATTAACGATCCAGATACATACTTCAACTGTTCATCTGATTCATTCAGATCATACATCGTGGCGATGTGATGATCGAATAAATCGCATCAGATGATAATCACGAAAAATCCGCTGACGAAAGTCTTTTCATCAGCAATTTGATCCAACCGTACATAGTTCGGGTGTCAAGCACTCAAGTGACTGGCTATAGGCCAAGTGGGAGATTGTTGGACAATTATGACCCATAGCGTCACTATTTGTACTGATCACGGTGTTGTTATACAAATTAAATTTGTGACAAAGGAGATTGCACTCTTATCATTTGTGATTAGATCACATAGATATATAAATGATTAGAGGTCCCTATGATTTTTTTATGGACAGAGAATGATATTAGACAATATCAGTCCACGAAGGATAAATCATTAAATATCCCTAGTCAGAGCATTATTGAGATTGGACATCGATGAATGCATAAAATACTAGTATTACACTTGTGCGCGTTGTGAGGACACAACGGTATAGTTCTCATATATTTGGGTATAAGATACTCATACAAGTGTAATAGGAGGTTGTGTTTCACCGATGGTATGGGAAACAGCTTCGCTTTGGATAAGACCCCATCAGAATTCCATTGGTAGTATGACTATGTGTCTATGGAAATCCGAAATCAGGGTAGGTGTATTTGGTTTTAACCTGAGACTTGCACCGCTAATACATACGATAATCAATATACTTTGGTTGAGGTCGTCCAGGGCTTTAACCGGTTCTGTGTACGCCAATATTGGGTATATTGAGAATCGTAGTGTGTTGGGTGTGATGTCAAGACGGAAGTGTCACTCCAGTCATATGGAGTTGATGATCACGCAGGGATACAGAACTGGCTCTCTATATAAGGTTGTAACCGTCGGGATAATATGACTTGGTCATGATTATCCGATACTAAAGAGACTAGTTGCTCGTAATCCGATATATGCTTCGTACGGGGCAGACACTGTACCAGCCCCAGGCCTCGCATGTGATCATCCGATACTGGACAGAAATACGCAATACTACGTATACTATGCCTGATACAGATCTTTTATTCATGTAAGGATATTTCCGGAGAATTGGGAAGGCATGGCGCTTTGCTAGAGGCCAACCTTGTCTTGTAAATCGGTACAAACGTAATACGAGGTACTAACGTGTTCGGATAGTCCGACGACCGAATTTACTGCCAACATATCTGGGGATCTCATGGGTCGCTTCCCAAAGATTCACCGAAGACGTATGACTCGCACTTTTATTAATCTGGGATTAATTAGATGAGAGAGAAAATTAATTTGGGATTAATTGCGGAGATATTTTATCTGGGATAAAATGTTATTTAAAGAGAGATAACGATTAATTTGGAATTAATCGACAAATTAATATATTCGATATATTAAAACGAAATAGGATTTCGACGCGAAATTAAAATTAGATTTTAATTCGGGCGAACGAATTAATTTAGAATTAATTCGTTAGCAACTTGAATAGTGACTTCGCTAGGCGTAATCATTTAATTACGACGCAACGGAAAATTCATTAATTTGGAATTAGCAAACCCAAGCCCGTGATTATTTGCGAGCGCATTCGAATTTCTAATTCGAGTGTGGCACGCAAGTCAAATCAAGCGTCAAATTGCTAGTCGCATCTAGCGTCACATCAAGCGTCAAATCATGTCACTTTGAGTGATGTGACTATTGATTGGATTGATTGATATGACTTGATGTGAGTTGATAGAAGTGGTTGGTATGGCTTTACTGTTTGACTTTTATAAAGCCAATTTTGTTAAAATCCTTTTATTAATTTTTGGAAAATATATAAATGGATTTGTTACACAAAATACCAATTAATTTTTTCAACACATTTCTCTCTTCTTCTCTCTCCTTCATCTCATGCCATTTTCTTCTTCTTTAGGCAGTGAACTGTCGAATGGTGGAAGGGAAAAAGGGAAGCAAAGTGTGATTTTGTGGTAAAATCGAGAGTGCTAGCACACTCCGGGATCAATGCGAAGGTGATAGGGAAGTCCACCCATGAGCCGGGAATCACCACGACGAAGCTTGGAGCTTGGAAGTTGATTCAAAATGGCCAAACCAGTGAGCTTGGATTGCACACTGCCGAACCAGTGAGGGGTAGAAAGATTTCGTTTTTGTTGCCTCAATCGTCGCTCAACCGCTCGATGTAAGTATTCCGTGACTTCTCGAATGTATTCACTTATGTTTCATGCTTGATTTGTGATCCTTGCGACCCTAGAATCCGCCAACATAAAGGTCCTCTATGTCGAGGGGTTAAAATCCTTTATCACGATGCTTTGCCGCACCTTTTAGCCCGTTATTATTGATTAGTTGTCATCTATTCATCCGTCCACGTATGTGTCATGTTTTTTACTACATTTTGGAGGTCACTGCTGTAATCCCGTTCGAACACATTTCAGAACGCCGCACGAACGCATGTTTCCTATCTCAGTTCGTTCAAACGCGTTTACGAACACTACTCGAACGCAAAATTCTGTTTACCATTCGAACGAGGCTACGAACGCAGCACGAACACCCACGGTAAACAGGCCCTCTTCCATCACATCTCATGCACGGTTACTCATTTTGTCATTTGCCTTTTTGATTGTCCATGTTCTCACAGTTAGTCATTTATTGTGTTCACAAGATCATATGTTCGTTTCCATGATGCATGTTTACACGATAGTTATCTACTTATGCTTCCGCATTCATCCATTCAACATGTTCATGAAGTTATATTATTGTCATTATTCCAATTTGCTTTCATGCGTGATTGTATAATTATTATCTACTGGCATGCCTATAATCAAATGTAATGTGCTTATGACATCGTTTTCTTGCCGTATTTCAATTCATCTTTATGCATGCAAATTCGGACATAGATTATATGCAAATAGGTTGTATGCAAATATGAAAATATGTTACATGTGAATTTAGATGAACTCTTGATTTATGCATGCGAACTTAGGAGTAAATTATCCTTGGAAATATATGTTGCTTAGGCTTGGTTAGATTATTGCATAAATCATTTCATTACAAGTGAAATAAGTACGGGACCATTCCGAACCCAACAGTTTGAGGTCTTCCCTTGCGAAGGGTGAGTGCGGCCTTAAATCATTTTCCTGGTTCACACCGGGTGGTGACTCCTTTATTCTCCGGTTTAGTCCCCCGCGGGCTACTCCGTACTCTCAACT
This sequence comes from Zanthoxylum bungeanum, assembly GCA_019454045.1. NCBI lineage: Eukaryota > Viridiplantae > Streptophyta > Magnoliopsida > Sapindales > Rutaceae > Zanthoxylum > Zanthoxylum bungeanum. The sequence continues at coordinate 48,339 of SKCR01052754.1, forward strand.
AGGCCACGAGCCTAGAACAATATGCGTCGCCCAGTTTCTGTGTCCCACACCTGGGGTATGGGTTTCTGATCTCACCTCATAAAGATGTCAATCTTATTGAGGAATACGAACTGACTACGTATGAGGAAGTGATACAAGGTATCGACTCCCTATTATGGCAAAGTGTCGTAATGTCCGAAATGGATTCCATGTATATCAACTAAGTTTAGACATTAGTTGTTATACCGGAAGGCATTGTGCCTATTGGTACTATATAAGTCTTCAAGGAAGACATAAATGGAAGGCAACATGCCAACGTACTAAGCTAGGCTTGTAGCGAAAAGGTATCATTATCAACATTGTGTCGATTACGACGAAACCTTTTACATATTGCCATTGGTAAATCCATTTGGATAATGCTTGCTAATTCTGCATGTTTCATTTATGAAATATGTCAGCTGAATGCCAAAACCACTTTCCTTAATGGAAAGCTTTTGGAGGATGTTTAAAACATCCTGACGGTTTTGTCGTACCAAAATGAGCAAACAATGTTTGCAAGTTAATTCGATCCATGGATTGATTGAAGCAAGCATGGGATTTTTGGAACTATCGTTTTGATGTAATCATAATGGTATATGATTTAATTCAAAACGAAAATGATTCTTGTGTATATAAGGAGGTTAGTGGGAGCGACACTGACAATGAATGTCCTAAATAAATGATGATATGTCATTTATTGGAAATGATATTCCCATAAAATAAAATCGGTGAAAGCTTGGCTTTCATGAAAATTCTCCATAGAATTCTTGGGAGAAACAACCTTTATTCAAGGAATAAAGATCTACTGAGATAGATCTAAAAGTTGTTAATACTCTCCGAGAACTCGTACATTGATACATGTACGTGACCTGGTGTCTCATACGCTTTGAGCATATGGAGTCACAATCAGGCCAATCCAAGTGATAGTCACTGGATTGATGTTAAGAACATCCTTGAGTATCTTAGAGGAACTAAGGATGCCTTCTTATACTATGGAGAATGAGAACTTGAAGTGATTGGGTTCACCGTTGCAAGTTTCCTAACCGATAAAAACTGACTATATGTCGTAAGAAAGGTACTATAAAGTTTAAATAACGAAACAGTGAGCTGGAAATCTTCCATTCAAGATACTGTTACCGAATAAACAACAAAAGCGGAATATTGCTGCAGCTGAGGCAGCAATAGAAGCCTTCTTGATTGATAATAATCTAATTAGATTAGATATAGTTCTGTTAGCAGCTGAGCTAGGCTACGGCGCAGGCTAAAGAATTAATGGTCTCATCAATGATCCAGATATATACTTTATATATTCATCTGATTCGTTCGGATCATACATCGTGGCGGTGTGATGATCGAATAAATCACATCAGACGATAATCATGAAAATCCACTAACGAAAGCATTTTCTCAGCAGAGGTTTGAGCGAACCGTACATAGTTCGGGTGTAGGACACTTGAGTGATTGGCTAGAGGCCAAGTGGGAGATTGTTGGACAGTTATGACCCATAACATCACTATTTGTACAGATTCATGGTGTTGTTGTACAAATTAACTATATGACAAAGGAAATTGCTCTTTTATCATTTGTAATTAGATTACCAAGATGTATAATGATAGAAGGTCCATATGATTAGTTCCGGATTGATAAGATATGAGACATATCAATCCATGAAGGTTTAATCATTAAATAACCCTAGTCGTAGTATTATCGAGATTGGACATCGATAATACGGAATAGACTAGTATTACACTTGTGCGTGTTGTGGGAGCATAACGGCATAGTTATCATATTATTTGGGTATAGGATACTCATGCAAGTGTAATAGGAGGTTTTGTGTTACCGATGGTACGGAAACAGGTTCGCTCTGGATAGACCCCTCAGAATTTCATTGGTAGTATGACTATGTGTCTATGGAAGTCCGAATCATGGTAGATGTATTTGGTCTTCACTTGAGACTTGCACCGCTAATACTTGCGACTATCAATATGCTTTGGTTTTGGTCGTCCAGGGCTTTAACAGGTTCTGTGTACGCCTCTTCTGGGAATATTGAGAATCGTAGTGTATTGGGTGTGATGTCGAGATGGAAGTATCACTCTAGTCATAGTGGAGATGATGATCACGTAGGATACGAACTGGTTCTCTTATATGCTGCAGCTATCAGGATATTATGACTAGGTCATGTTTATCCGATTATAGAGACTAGTTACCAGAGATCCGATATGTGTTTGTACGGGGCAGACACATTTCCAGCCCCAGGCCTTGCACGTGACATCCGATACTGGATCGAAATACGCAATACTACGTATATTACGCCTGATTTAGATCAAATATTCCAGTAAGAATATTTCTGGAGAATTGGGTAGGCACGGTGCTTTGCTAGAAGCCAACCATGTCTTGTAAATGGGTAAAAACGTAGTACTAGGTACGTACGTGTTCGGATAGTCAACGACCGATTTACTGCCAACATATCTGGGGATCTCATGGGTCGCTTCCCGAAGATTCACCGATGACGTATGACTCGCACTTTATTAATCTGGGATTAATTATAAGAGAGAGAAAATTAATCTGGGATTAATTACGGAGATATTTTATCTGGGATAAAATATATTTAAAGTGAGAGAACGATTAATTTGGAATTAATCGATAAAATAATATATTCGATATATTATATGAAATTGGATTTCGACGCGGAATTAAAATTAGATTTTAATTCGAGCGAACGAGTTAATTTAGAATCAATTCGCAAGCGACGAGAATAGCAATTTTTCTAGGCAAAGTTATTCAATTAAATTAGATTTAATTTTGTCGCAACGGAAAATTCGTTAATTCGGAATTAGCGAACCCGAGCCCGGGAGTGTTTACGGGCGCACTCACATTTCGAATTCAAGTGCGGCCCACAAGTCACATCTAGCGTCAAATCATTCGTCACTTTGATTGATATGATGTCTAGTCACTTTGAGTGATGTGATGTCAGTCACTATTCATGATTGATGGTGATGGTTGGATGGCTTTATTGACTTGTACCTTTTTGGATTTGGAATTCAAATTTGGTATATGTTTATTATTGATTTTAGAAATCAATTAATTGTTATTAAATACACAAATCCAAACAACCAACATAAGACTTTTTCTTCTCTCTTTCCTATACTATAACTCTTGGCCAAGTGCCATTTTTCTCTCCAAAATCTGCAAAAACCGTGAACACAATGAGAAGCAAAGGGAATTTTGTGGCAAAATTCAAAGGTGCTAACACACTTTAAACTACATACAAAGGTGATAGGGAACTAATTTCATGAGCATGAAATCATCAAATAAAGCTTAGAGCTTGGAGATTCATCCATGGAGTTGACCGAAAATGGCGGAGCACAAAGAAGCACCATTGCCGAGAGCTTCAAGGAGTTTTTTGTTGTTCCTCGCATCGCCAAATCCGATCAATGTAAGTATGATTCTGCCATGCTTCTTCGATGTATTCACGTATGTTCCTTGCTTGAATTGATCCTTGGGACAAATTAGAAGCCCAAAACTTTTTACCTTGGCCGAAAATTACAAAGAAAAAATATCAAAATATTTTTCAATTTGTTAATTAAAGCCCACTTGTCCACTTGCACTTTTGAAATCATTAACACTTTAATGATTTCTTAAAATCAAGTAAAACATCTTTAGGTCATCTCACATTTATCATAACTTTAGTATAGTTATATTTTAATTAATTTAATCATTTAACAATTAAATAATTATTTATTTATTTAAATATAAATATATTAAATATATGTATTATATTTACATTAAATATACAAATACACACACACACATAAATATCTCAATTTGACAATTAATTATTGTATATTTGATAAAATCTAACATTAAACGCAAATACACAAAAAATAGGAAATGACTATTAGGTCCTATCGTATGTATTTTTCGTTTAACCTTTAAACGACTTTATAAATAATCAATATTATTTATAAACATTGCCCTAGTGCTCTACGAGTGTATTTCATTAGTGAGACTCTCTAGATTCAAGCATATCCGTCACGAAATCCAATTTCGTGTCCATAATTTATCCACCCATAAATTATGACGACCACGGATAAACTCGCTGAATCATACAGGTCGAGGTCATGGCAAATTTATAATTCCTCCGTCACAGGTATCCGGATATATCCTAGAGATATAGATGTAAATGTCAAATCTCTATATGGACAATCCTGTCGACGTCTCTAATAGCAATCTCTAAAATAACACTTAGAACTGACTTCTAAAGTATACCACGGGCCCATGGTTTTATCTGATTGCTTATCATATGGACTACCTATGCTCTGTACACAGAACTGACGGATCCTATTTTGATACACACAGGACACCTTGAGGATCTATCCACACCCAACGAACATACGGAGGTCTGATCGAAATATATCGGTGACGTGACTGCCATCTAAGTATGGAAGATGTCTCTTGCGCCCACAGTGGTATCTCAAGTGGAAGAATCACAAGTGCTACTCAACCCGAGAAGATTCTTTTTGACGTTGGTGTACCATCCATTAAGAATCTTCGGTGAGTCATTCAGTGTTTATCCGCTATAAACACCTACACGCCTATACGAGTCTCCAAGACTGATGGTTCATTGAGAAACCATTGGAATCATATTTTCCAGTATACGACATGTACCGGTTTCAACATGTTTACTTTACTGACCAAGTAGTGTAAACCGTGACTAGGAATTGTCTGAGAATGACAACGTCATGATACAAATCAATGTCAGTTGCGACGCTTTTGCAACAACATCATTACTAGTCATTCTAAGGTCATTACGTCTTTATCATAGTAAAAGATATTTATTATATTTCAAAAACTGCTTATATTATCTTCACTCGGCACCTTGCACACGATAATATCCCATCGCAACACAATCTCTCGAATGATGTGGTACTTTCATTCCACATGCTTCGACTTCTGATGCGCTCTCGGTTCCTTTGCTTGCGCAATGGCTCCAGTATTATCATAGTATAACGGAATCATATTCTCGATACTTGGGACAACTCCCAATTCTGTGATAAATTTCTTTATCCACACAGCCTCCTTTGCAGCTTCAGAAGCTGCAATATATTCTGCCTCAGTGGTGGAATCTGCTGTTGACCCCTGTTTGGAACTCTTCCAACAAACTGCACCTCCGTTAAGGGTAAAGACAAATCCAGATGTAGACTTTCTATCATCGGGATCCGATTGGAAATCGGAATCCGTATACCCGTTAACTTGCAGTTCGTTTCCTCCATAAATTATCAACTTATCCTTAGTACATTTAAGATACTTCAGGATATGTTTAATGTGTTGGACAATTATGACCCATAACGTCTTCTGATTTAGAATTCCCCCTTAACAACTATTTGTACATATCATGGTGTTGTTGTACAAATTAACTATGTGACAAAGGAGATTTCTCTCTTATCATTTGTGACTAGATCACCAAGATATATAAATGATGAGAGGTCCAAATGATTTGTTCCTGGATTGAGAATGATATGTGACAGTATCAGTCCACGAAGGATTAATCATTAAATATCCCTAGTCAGAGTATTATCGAGATCAGACATCGATAAATACGTAAAAGACTAGTATTACACTTGTGCGCGTTGTGAGGACACAACGGCATAGTTCTCATATATTTGGGTATATGATGCTCATGCAAGTGTAATAGGAGGTTGTGTTTTACCGATGGTACGGGAAACAGCTTCGCTTTGGATAGACCCCCTTGGAATTCCATTGGTAGTATGACTATGTGTCTATGGAAGTCCGAAATCAGGGTAGGTGTATTTGGTCTTAACCTGAGACTTGCACCGCTAATACTTGCAACAATGAATATACTTTGGTTTTGGCCGTCCAAGGCTTTAAATAGTTTCTGTGTACACCTCTTCTGGGTATATCGAGAATCGTAGTGTGTTGGGTGTGATGTCAAGACGGAAGTGTCACTCCAGTCATATTGAGATGATGGTCACGTAGGATACGGTACTGGTTCTCTTATGTACTGCAGTCATCGGGATAAAATTACAAGGTCAGGTTTATCCGATTATAGAGACTAGTTACCAGACTACGTATGAGGAAGTGATACAAGGTATCGACTCCCTATTATGACAAAGTGTCATAAGTCTGAAATGGATTCCATGTATATCAACTTAGTTTAGACACTAATTGATGTACCGCAAGACATTGTGCCTATTGGTACTTTATAAGTCTTCAAGGAAGACATACATGGAAGGCAACATACCAACGTACTAAGCTAGGCTTGTAGCGGAAATATATCGTTATCAACATTATGTTGATTACGATTCAACCTTTTACCTGTTGCCATGGTAAATCCATTTGGATAATGCTTGCTAAAGCTGCGTGTTTCATTCATGAAATATGACACCTTTACGGGAAACCGTTTTCCTTAAAAGGAAACCTTTTGGAGGATGTTTAAAACATTCTGTCGGTTTTGTCGTACCAAAACTAGCAAACAAGGTTTGCAGGTTATTCGATCCAAGTTTAGATTGAAGCAAACATTAGGTTATTGGAATTATCATTTTGATGTAATCATAATAGTTTATAATTTAATTCAAAATGAAAAGATTCTTGTGTATATAAGGAGGGTTAGTGGGAGCGCACTGACAATAATGTCCTATAAATAATGATAATATGTCATTTCTTGGAAATGATATTCCCATACTATTATCACAGAAAGCTTGGCTTTCGATAAAACTCTCCGAGAAATCGTACATTGAAAAATGTACGCGACCTGGTGTCTCATACGCTTTGAGCATATGGATTCACAAACAGGCCAATCCAAGTGATAGTCACTGGATTGATGTTAAGAACATCTGTTAGTATCTTAGAGAACTAAGGATGTTGTCTTAAACTATAGAGATGGAGAACCTGAAGTGACTGGGTTCACTATTGCAAGTTTCCTAACCGGTAAAGACGACTATAAGTCGCAAACGGTACTATACAGTTTGAATAACGATACAGTGAGCTGGAAATCTTCCAAGCAAGATACTGTTACCGAATAAACAACAGATGCGGGTTATTGCTGCAGCTGAGGCAGTAATAGAAGCTATTTGGGTCGATAATAAATCTAATTAGATTATATAAAGTTCTGTTAGCAGCTGACCTAGGCTTCAGCACAGGCTAAAGAATTAACGGTCTCATCAACGATTCAGATACATACTTCGATATTCATCTGATTCGTACGGATCATACATCGTGGTGATATGATGATCGTATAAATCGCATCAGACGATAATCATGCAAATCCGCTGACGAAAGCATTTTCTCAGCAGTTTGAGCCAACCGTACATAGTTCGGGTGTCAGACACTCGAGTGACTGGCTATAGGCCAAGTGGGAGATTTTTGGACAATTATGACCCATAGCATCACTATTTGTATAGATCATGGTGTTGTTGTAAAAATTAACTATGTGACAAAAGAGATTGCTCTCTTATCATTTGTGATTAGATCACCAAGATATATAAATGATGAGAGGTCCTTATGATTTTTTCCTGGATTGAGAATGATATGAGACAGTATCAGTCCACGAAGGATTAATTATTAAATATCCATAGTCAGAGTATTATCGAGATCGGACATCGATAAATACATAAAAGACTAGTATTACACTTGTGCGTGTTGTGAGGGCACAACGACATAGTTCTCATATCTTTGGGTATAAGATGCTCATGCAAGTGTAATAGGAGGTTATGTTTTACCGATGGTACGGGAAACAGCTTCGCTCTGGATAGACCCCTTCAGAATTCCATTGGTAGTATGACTATGTGTCTATGGAAGTCCGAAATCAGGGTAGGTGTATTTGGTCTTAACCTGAGACTTGCACCGCTAATACTTGCGACAATCAATATACTTTGGTTTTGGTCGTCCAAGGCTTTAACCGGTTTCTGTGTACGCCTCTTCTGGGTATATCGAGAATCGTAGTGTGTTGGGTGTGATGTCAAGACGGAAGTGTCACTCCAGTCATATGGAGATGATGGTCACGTAGGATACGGTACTGGTTCTCTTATGTACTGTAGTCATCGGGATAAAATGACAAGGTCAGGTTTATCCGATTATAGAGACTAGTTACCAGACATCTGATATGTGCTTCGTACGGGGCAGACACAATTCCAGCCCCAGGCCTAGCACGTGATCATTCGATACTGGATCGACATACACAATACTACATATAATACGCCTGATATAGATCTTATATTCTTGTAAGGATATTTCTGGAGAATTGGGTAGGCATGGCGCTTTGCTAGAAGACAACCTTGTCTTGTAAATTGGTACATACGTAGTACTAGGTACTTACGTGTTCGGATAGTCCGACGACCGAATTTACTGCCAACATATCCGGGGATCTCATGGGTCGCTTCCCGAAGATTCACCGATGACATATGACTCGCACTTTTATTAATCTGGGATTAATTAGAAGAGAGAGAAAATTAATCTGGGATTAATTGCGGAGATATTTTATCTAGGATAAAATATCATTTAAAGAGAGATAACGATGAATTTCGAATTAATCGATTAAATAATATATTCGATATATTAAACAAAATTGGATTTCGACGCGGAATTAAAATTAGATTTTAATTCGGGCAAACGAATTAATTTAGAATTAATTCGTTAGTGACGTGAAAAGTGATTTCGCTAGGCATAATCATTTATTTACAACGCAACGAAAAATTCTTTAATTTGGAATTAGCGAACCCGAGCCCAAGATTGTTTGCGAGCGTATTCGCATTTTGAATTCGAGTGTGGCACGTAAGTCAAATCAAGCGTCAAATCGCTAGTCGCATCAATCGTCAAATCATTAGTCACTTTGGGTGATGTGACAACTTGTCACTTGATTTGATTGATTGATGTGAGTTGATGGAAAGCATTTGATGTATTTGAAAGACATTTATCATTATTTTATTAATGATTTTTGACTTTCAAATTAAGTGTATTAGATACACTTTTCTTCCAACAACACGCACACAATTCGTCTCTCTATTTTTTCATTTTGGAGCCAAGAACTCCTCTCTCTCTCTCGACCATTTGGCCATATTCTTCACTGGTTTTTTGGGCAGAAATCGTGAGATGGGAAGCATAGTGTGATGGTTTTTGTGGCAATAACATCAAGAGCTAGCACTCCGAGAGACATGCGAAGGTGATAGGGAAGTCCACTCATGGGCTTGGAACCATTTCGTGAAGCTTGGAGCTTGATGGAGCTCAACCAATGACCGAAAATGGAGACACCACAGCAGCTCACTACCGTGAGGAACAGAAGGAAAAAATCAGATATTTGTTCTTCGTAGCGTCGTTCAACCGATCGATGTAAGTATTTCGCAACTCCCTCGTTGTATTCGCACTTGTTTCGTGCTTATTTACTGATCCTTGGGACCTTAGTAAACTCCAACATAATGGCCATCCAATGGTCATTACTTGGATTGGACTGATATCGACTAGTTACACTAACAGCGAAACTGATATCAGGCCTCGTACATAACATGGCATACATTATGCTACCCAAATACGAAACATAAGGTTGGTTAGACATTCTAACCTTCTCATCTTCTGTTTGTGGACTCATCTTCTTCGAAAGTTGAATCCCATGTTTGAACGGTATGTTTACTGTCTTACAGTTACCAAAATTATACCGTTCCAAGATCTTATCTATATAAGTTGATTGGGATAACCCAATCAGCCTCATTTGTATATCTCTATAGAGTTTTATCCCTAAAACATAGGAAGCTTCTCTCAGGTCGTTCATGGAGAAATTCTTACCGAGGTATGCTTTGACGCTTTGTAACATTCCTATATCATTCCCAATGATTAGGATGTCATCAACATATAGGACTAAAAATACGACCATGCTCCCACTGGCCTTCTGATACACACTGGATTCTTCCAAATTCTTGAGAAAACCAGACTATCTAATAATATCGTCGAATCAAAGATTCCAACTTTATGAAGCTTGTTTAAGTCCATAAATAGACTTCTTAAGCTTACACACCATACCCGAGTTTTCACTGGATGCAAAACCTTTCGGTTTTTCCATATAGATTTCTTCATCAAGAAATCCATTTAGAAAAGACGTTTTGAAATCCATTTGCCAAATCTCATAGTCATGATACGCAGCTATAAAAAGAAAAATCCTAATATACTTAAGCATTGCAACTGGTGAAAAAGTTTGATCGTAGTTGACACCGGGTCGCTGCGTGTAACCTTTTGCTACCATTCGGGCCTTGTAAGTTTCAACCTTACCGTCAGGCCCTCGCTTCCTCTTGTAAACCCATTTACAACCGATAGGAACAATTCCTTCGGGAAACGGAACCAAGTCCCAAACTTGATTCTCATACATTGAGTCTATCTCGGATTTCATGGCACTTTGCCATTTCACGGAGTCGATGTCCAACATCGATTCTCTATTGGTAAAAGGATCTCTCTCTTCAACTAAGAAAACATCTAGACTCTTTTCTTGTATCAAATACAAACGTTCAGGAGGTCTAGATACCCTTTCTAACCTACGGAATGTGTGTGGTGAAGGTCCTTCATCTACTTGAACTTCAGGTTCCTCCGTTGGTTCGTTGTTTTCAGGTTGGACTTCATCAAGTTCAACCTGTCTATGATTACCACCTTCTAACAAAAATTATACTTTTAGAAATTTTGCGAAGCGAGCTACGAACACATTTCGATGCTCGGTATCATAGAACAGATACCCCATCGTATTCGAAGGATATCCGACAAACCTAAACTTTTGCCCTCGAGGCGAAAGCTTATCTTGCTGAGTCACCCTGACATAGGCAGGACAACCCCAAACCTTAATGTAACTAAGATTTGGTCTCCTACCGAACCATATCTCATACGGAGTCGTAGGAACAACTTTTGAAGGAATCTTATTCAAAAGATGTGCAGCTGTTAAAAGAGAGTAGCCCCATAAGAAATAGGGCAAATCTGTGAAACTCAACATCGATCGGACCATATCCAGTAAAGTCTGATTTCTCTTATCAAACACTCCATTGTGCTGTAGAGTACCTGGAGGAGTATATTGAGCGAGAATCCCATTCTCTTTCATATAATCAATGAACTCACCACTCATATATTCTCCGTCTCGATCAGATCGTAGGCATTTAATATATTGACCAGTTTGTTTTCTACTTCATTTCGGAACTCTTTGAACTTTTCAAAGGTTTACGATTTATGTCGCATCAAATAGACATAACCGTACCGTGACAGATCATCGGTAAAGGTAACGAAGTACGAATAACAACTGTGAGTAGTCTGACTTAGTGGACCACATACATCAGAATGTACGAGTTCCAGTAAGTTAGAGGTACGGTGTCCAAAACCTAAAAATAGGGCTTTGGTCATCTTACCCTGAATACACAATTCACAAGTTGGATAAGATTCAATGGTGAGATCAGGTATCAAACCATTCCTAACCAATTGGGTAAGGCGTTTAACGCCTATATGACCCAGCCGCATATGCCAAAGTTCAGTATTATTAACAACAGGTAAACTACATTTATTAATTCCAGTATTCAAAATATCTTTTGAAGTTTGCAATGTATAATGACCATGGTTATTTGTGTTAGACATTATGACCCATAGCGTCACTGTTTTGTAAATGATATTGTATTATTGTACAAAATCAACTATGTGATAATGAAATTGCCTTTTGCCGTTTTGTAAAATTATTTACTTTGATATATTAATGGCAAAAGTCCATATGATTAGTTCCGTATTGAGATGATATGAGACAGTATCAATATAAAAGGTTTAATCATTAAATATCCCTAGTCGGAGAATTATCGAGATCGGACATCGATAATGCGGAATAGACTAGTATTGTACTTGTGCGAGTTGTGATGGCACAATGACATAGTTCTCATATATTTAAGTATTGGATACTTATGCAAGTGCGATAGGAGGTTGTGTTTTACCGATGGTACGGAAAACAGCTTCGCTCTGGACAGACCCCGCGGAATCCCATTGGTAATATGTCTGCGTGTCTATGGGAGGCCGCATCAGGGTAGGTGTATATGGTCTTAACCTGAGACTTGCATCGCTAGTACTTGCGACAATCGGTAAACTTTGGTTTTGGTGGTTCGGGGCTTTAACCGGTTCTGTGTACGCCTCTTCTGGGTTTATCGAGAATCATAGTGTACTGGATGTGATGTCAAGATGGAAGTATCACTTCAGACATATGGAGATGATGATCACAGCAGGATACAGAACTAGTACTCTATAAAAGGTTGCAACCGTCGGGACAATATGACCAGGTCAGGATTGTCCGATTTAAAGAGACTAGTTGTTTGATGTCCGATATATGTTTCGTACGGGGTAGACACATTTCCAGCCCCAGGCCTAACATGTGATCATCCGATACTGGATCGATGTACGCGATACTACGGTATACTACGCTTGATAAAGATCTAATATTCCAGTAAGAATATTTCTGGAGAATTGGGTAGGCATGGCGCTTTGCTAGAAGCCAACCTTGTCTTGTAAATCGGTAAAAACGTATTACGAGGTACGTACGTGTTTGGATATCCAACGACCGTATTTACTGCCAACATATCCGGAGATCTCTTGGGTCGCTTCCTGAAGATTCACCTGTGATGTTTGATTCGAACTTTGTTAATCTTGGATATTACGGAGAGAAACTTTATCTTGGATAAAATACCTTATTAGGAGAGAGATAACGATTAATTTGGAATTGATCGATAAAATAATATATTCGATATATTATTAAACGAAATTAGATTTCGACGCGGAATTAAAATCGGATTTTAATTCGGGCAAACGAATTAATTTAGAATTAATTCGTTAGCGATCTGAATAGTAATTCCGCTAGGCGTAATTATTTAATTCTCGTCGCGACGGAAATTCGTTAATTCGGAATTAGCGAAACTAAGCCCGAAAGTGTTTGCGGACACATTCGTATTTTGAAACGAGTGGGACCCACAAATCACATCGCGAAGTCTCATTACTTGACACGACTAGTTGATGGATGTATCTAGTCACCTTTATGGGATGATACATTGTCTCTATTCTCAATGTAAGTAGGTGAGGCCATTTAATGGATTTTTTGGAGGGAAAACCTTTCACAGTTTTTGAAGGGTTTTTTTAACAAAAAATTCATTTTGGAAAATGTTATCTCATCATTGCTTTTTCTTTTCTTTCTCACGTTTTTTGAAACAAAAAAAAAGAGAAAAGAAAATTAAAAGGCACTCTCCCTCTCCTTCTTCTTGCTCACGCCGTGATCTTCCACAAGGGCAGAAAAATTGTTTTTCATTTCTCCATTTTGCTAGCACAATGAGGAATCAAAGGAGGTGATAGGGAAACAACCTTAGAGCTTGGAATACTAGAAGATTTAAAGCTTCTCTCACTCTTGCTCTTGGCCAAAAAAAACTTCCACCTTGAAGACTCAAGGATTCTCTTCATCATTTTCGTCACAAGCTTTGTAAGTATGATTCCGCCATGCTTCAAGCTTTGCATGTATAAAATGTGTATTTCTTTGGCTTGTACTTTCTTTGGGACTAATTATAGAAACCTACAATGGTATCATAGAGCCATGTTTAAGCATGAAATACATTAGGGTTAATTTGGGGAAAATTGATTGAAGCATGTTCTTGTGAAATTTGATGCTAAAGTATGCTTATATGTATGTAATATGATATAATACATGATCAATTTTGAGAAAAATGCATTGGATGATTTTTCCCCAAAATGGTTACTTTGGCCGAATGTGGAGGTGCTTCCACTGGTTTGAATTTTTTCATGCACAAGTTCATTAGATGACTTAAGTATGATTATATGTATGATATATGATTTAATACATGATCAATTTTGAGAAAAATGCATTGGATGAATTTTTCCCCAAAATTGATGTTATGACCGAATGTGGAGGTCCTTCCACTGGATTGAAATTTTTTCATGCACAAGTTCATTAGATGACTTAAATATGTTTATATGTATGAAATATGATTTATTACATGATCAATTTTGAGAAAAATACATTGGATGATTTTTCCCAAAAATGTTGCTATGACCGAAAAATGAAGATCCTTGCACTGAATTGGAATTTTTGTGTACAAGTTCATTTGATGACTAAAAATAAACGGGTAATAGATTAGTGATTCAATTGGATTGAAAAAAAAATCGAACCGTAAAAATCCCTCTTGGCCGAATACAACATGACATGTTAAAGGACTTGATTTTTGTTCAAATAAATGTTAGACATGTGTTTTGAACAAGTGATGATTAATAAATTAAATTGGTGTTTTTGAAATAATTTGGTTTAATGAATTAATCATGGATTTACACTTTAATTAATTGAATTTTAAAATTTGGAATATTAAAATTTAATAAATGGGCTTAATGTTTAATTGGGCCTTATGGGCTTGAAATTGATTTTATGGCTTTTAAGGGTGATTCCTTATTTGGGCTTGGTAATTGGGTTTGACCCACATTGACCAAAGCCCAAGCCTTGATAAATCAATTGAAAGCCCATCGGACTTTAATTAAACAAACATTGGATGTTGGTTGGGCTTGGAGACCCAATTAGAATTAGATTTAGAATCTAAGTCTTTAAAAGCACATTAAAAGTGTAAACATTTAATTTAGAATTAAATAAATTGAATTAGTATTGAATACGACTTAAATTGGATTTACGGGTAGTTCGATATAATTCGTTAATTCGTACCTTATGTACTTATTCTCAAACGAGTTGGACTCGCGCAAAATCAAACCATTGTTTGAACATTGGATGATCACTTAAACAAAGACTAATTAATTGGATTTGATTGGTTTTATAGCATGTCTTGATTGAATATATATGTATGTGATGAATGAATAGTGTATATCGGATGGATATTAAAGGGAAAGGGTAATTTAGAAATTATTGTAAATTTAGAATTTATAAATTGGACCTGCGTGTCCAGCCTTATCTCTTTTATCTCTTTGTATTCTCTTCTCACCTAATCCCCTCAATGTAAATGAGTTTCTCTTATTGTATTATGTAATTGGGTAGAAGTAGAATATTGCTAGCGGGGAGAGGAAAGGGAGTGATTTGTTCTAGGAACAAGTTGTTTTATATATCCATCCGTATATCACTATTAATTTACTTTGCGCACTTTATGATGTTTTAGAAGCATGCTTAAGGGTGTATGATGATGAGACCTAATAAAGATA